>JBBPNN010000022.1:0-83610 GCA_038090935.1 Hortiboletus campestris
AGATGGTACAATTCCGGCTCGTCTACCATTACTGGTCGAGGAGACAGAGGGTGGCCGAGGCTGAGCGCGAACTGACAACATTTTCCTCATTGGCCAAGTCGTGTGAAATAGAGAGTAAAGCCGTACCACCGTTCAGTCGGATCACAGATGAGTAGGAGTTGGACCGTCCTTAGTTCTGTTCATCATGGTTCGAAATACCGATAGTCTAGTATCACTGAGTATAGCATGATATACCAAGTACGAAAAGTGCACTCAGACAACCCTGTTTCTAAACATGACCTTTGCACGTGCATTAGTCATGTTGAAAGTACCAATATGCCGGTTCGGCGGGAGCGTCGCATTGTCCTCTAGTTTCACGTCGTATGTCACAACAAGGTGTGCCAACATGGATTTCAGCATGTTTGCAGCGAAGGCACGTCCGGGGCTAATAAAATAGTCACAGTCAAATCTCAGCACAATATGGATGGAAGACGCGAGGCCGTACCATGCATGTCTACCATGCCCAAAGGCCAAATACTCGACCGAGGTCGATGCGAATTGATGTTTCGCACCCTTCCTAACGTCCTCACCCATGTGGGCAAATCGGAACGGTTCGAATAGCTCGGGATTGTCGTACAGATTCTTATCACGGTGGAGCGATACGGTGGCCGCACCAACCGATGTTCCTTTCGGTATAAAAGTTCCATCCGAGAACGTGAAATCTTTCAAAGCCTTGCGCGAGAGGGTTACTGATGAATTGGGTGATCAGGGTGACCCTCGCATATAAATAAATGCGAGAACAACTACCGATGTTCGTTCCTTCGATGCGCTGGCTCTCCTTGAGGAAGCTATCGACTTTTCGCATCTTTCCCAATGCAATCTTCGTCCATCCGTCCTTCTCAGCGATGCCTTCTACTTCTTCACGAAGCGGTTGGATGTATTGAGGATTCGATGCGAGGTAGAAGAGCGCCTGAGTGAAGGCCTATAGTGCGGGATATATTAGACGGGGATAAGGCTACAACGGGAACTCATTGAACGTACGTTGGAGGACGTCTACAGCAAAATGAAGAACTGAGGGTCCATTACAATGAACTCATGTTTGCACTCACATGAACAGCTACGAAAATGACAAGGATCACTCGAATTGTCAAGCGCTCTACGGTCAACTCCGGACCGTCTGTTTCCTCCATCAACCATAATAGAAGGTCGTTCTATCAGAAATCACAATGAATATCTTTTGTATTAGTAACGAGGGCAACGAACAGGCTTATCATCCCATTCCGATCCGTACTCATTCAGGTATTTTCGTCGCTCTTCGATGATTGGACCAAGAAGCTTCACACCGCGCCCGATGCTCTGAGAGACACCCGTAAGGAAACGGGCAGCCAGCCTGTTAGCGAGTTAAAGGCTGTTCCTAAGATAGAAAAGGTATCGACTTACGATCTCATGAATTTAGGGAACATCCCGACGATAATGCCCCCTTGTATGATGTCACCGGCGCAGCGGAAGTTGACATCCATCCAATCAGGATGGCGGCCTAGAGGGATCTAACTGAGATACGAAGGGAAAAGGCGATATGCAGGGGGCATACACAACGGGAGGCCGACAAATGCTCTGTTACTCGTCCTGAATACGACCTTTTCGGCGACACTCAGCGCTGGTACACTCTTCCACTCTGAGTGCCTCCAGATGAGTATAATATACGTTTGTCAAACAGGATTCCTCACCATTCTCTGTGAGGTCCAGAATCTCAGAAAAGGATGTGACAAGCTCGTCTCTGATTTGAGGATGTAGGACTTCGACATTTCGGGTGAGATGGAGGCGTAGGACTGTAGACTCTGCAGAGTGATAGGGATCATGGTAAAATTCAGGTCCCAGCGTGTACTCAACCCAAATTTGCTGCCGACAACATTGGAAAGGAGATCATTTCAGCAGCAGAGAATGATTGCTCACATCATTGATAGCTTCGCGGAGTGAAAACACGTCGTCGGACGCTTTTGTTAGTTCTTCCAGGTGTCCGCGGTTGCTTAAAATGACTGTCCAGCGGGTGAGTTCCGCAACCTTGAATGGCGCGGACTTGTACTACAAGATAGAGGATTACTACACAAAAACCGTCTAACGCACGGGTCTTACCTTGTCGTAACCTTCTTGTATGACATTTTGGGCGTTCGTCAGGTACTTTAAACCGGCCCACCAGGCGCCAAGCCAATTGCTTGAGCCTACGGCTGGGATTGCATCGAGCTATTGAAAATCACAAACGTTCAAGCGGGGAACAAGAACTCCCTCGGTAGGCTATACTCACATTGGGGCCTCGAGAGGATTTTGCAATTATGATGATGGTAGCCGCAACGCCCGCGATACCATAGGTGAGACCTGAGATATGTACTGGTAGCTCTAGCAGTTGGAAACCCATTGTGAGTGTTCTAAGGGAGAGAGACCTAACGCACCTTCGAAATGAATTCATTATTTAAATACAAATAGTCAATTCTCTTACGAGGTCGGATCGGATGTGCAACTTGAAGCAGATTGCGAACTTACCGAGAGACAGATTAGCCTGCATTTCCCGAGGGGGCCATCAGGAAAATGTCAACTTACTGTCATGTGACTGTCATCACTTTGCCGGACTTTTGGGTATGTCAGCCCTGTCAGATTCATTGATGCTGTTTGACAGGTGCACCACAGTAATCACAGCACCCTTGAAGCTCCTACAGTAGATTTAATAAATCAATAGAGTACATTTGCCAATCAGGATTTTTTTCTCCTTGATTCATGCTCTTTTTGTACTGAATACACTCGTAGCTAACAAAACACAGCACGAAGCTTGAAAGTAAAAATTATGGACCGCACCCAGGACAGGTACTTGGCCGGTGCACATGCTAGGCAGAAGTTGGGGACATCGTGGTTGATGTTGCACCCAGGCATTAGACACCGCAGTGTGTGTTGGGCCTGTTGGCACCATTAGGGCATCGTGCCCGTGGGTTGAAACTTGAAAGGGGGGTCACAGACTCACAGTTGGCATTGGGGCATTGCGCTTGTCGGATCGGAGGGGGCCCGTGGTTGGCGTTCGGTGGCACACCCGCTGACGTTGGGTTGTCGCATCCATGGAATGGAAGGGGGGGATGGTAGGTGTTGTGGTGGGCCCACGGTGGGGGACTCAGATGTGGGGGGCATGTGGTGGGGTGTCGCGCCAGTGTGGGAAGATGAGGCACGGTTTGTATTGGGAGGGGTGGGCGTTCGACCTGCAACAACTGTCGGTCTGTATGGTCTGCATGCAGACCATACAGACCGCTACACTGCGGCAGACCGCTACAGTAACTTGACATTTTCCTGATGGATGATTTGTAACAGCTATCGTCATTGAGTTGACGTCTGAGTGACTCGATTATGCATTGTTGTCGGCGACTGGCAGCTTTGGCAGTTAAAATCCCATTGTGAAGTTCCGAGGGGGGAGACCCGGCCCGAGAAACGTAGCGCACTTTCATAATGAATTCACTACAGTCAACTCCCCTCATAACGCATACCCCTTGAGAGAGGCCCAGGGGTGTTATCAGGGGGCATGGGTTAGAGTCAGGGAGGTCAAATGAGCAACTCAGGAGAGGCCCAGGGACATGCGTTATGATATGGGTTATACGAGGTACGTGTTAATACGGTGTTATGTAGGCTGGGAATTGACTGTAAATACACACAGTGCTCTCTTGTGCCTGAGACAAAGTTGGATCGAACATTCAAGCAGGTTGCGGACTTACCGGGAAGACTGTCTTTGGATTTCTGGATCGTTTGCAACATACTGAACCAAATATTTTATAATCGCGCCGTTTCATCGGCTGGGCTCGGATATTACAAAACACTTGCACTAGGTACGAACACGCGAAGTTTGCAGGGAAGCATGCATTAAACTGTAACATAGAGGGGTATACCTCTCTCCATTTTTCTGCTGCTAAGGCACGTTTGGGGTTGCTTATTCTATGGGCTGGCATGAGACACTCGGAGGAGTCTGCGGAAGAATTCTTGACGGCTACTTATGAAAGGTCCACTCAGACAACCCTGTTTCTAAACATGACCTTTGCACGTGAATTAGCCTTGATGAAAGTACCAATATGCCGGTTCGGCGGGAGCGTCGCATTGTCCTCCAGTTTCACGTCGTATGTCACAACAACGTGGGCCAACATGGATTTCAGCGTGTTTGCAGCGAAGGCACGTCCGGGGCTAATAACATGGTCGCAGGGTCAAATCTCAGCACAATATGGATGGAAGACGCGAGGCCGTACCATGCATGTCTGCCGTGTCCAAAGGGTAGATACTCGATCGAGGTCGAGGCGAACTGATGTTTCGGACCCTTTCCATCGTCCTCGTGCATCTCGGCAAATCGGAACGGTTCGAATACCTCGGGATTATCGTACAGATTTTTATCATTATGAAGCGATAGGGTTGCCGCAGCAACCGACGTTCCCTTCGGTATAAAAGTTCCATCCGAGAACGTGAAATCTTTCAATGCCTTGCGCGAGAGGGTCACTGATGAATCGAGTGATCAGGATGACCCTCGTATATGAATAAATATGCAGGAGAACAATTACCGATGTTCATTCCCTCGATGCGTTGGCTCTCTTTGAGGAAGCTATCGACTTTTCGCATCTTGCCCAATGCAGTCTTCGTCCATCCGTCCTTCTCAACGATACCTTCTACTTCTTCACGAAGCGGTTGGACGTGCTGAGGATTCGCTGCGAGGTAGAAGAGCGCCTGAGTGAAAACCTATAGTGCGGGATACATTGAACTGGGATAAGGCTTTCACGGAACTCGAACGTACATTGGCGGATGTCTACAGCAAACATTGAAGAACTGAGGGTCCATCACAATGAATTCATATTTGCACTCACATGAATAGCTGCAAAAATGATAAGGATCGCACGAGTTGTCAAGTGCTCTACGGTCAACTCCGGACCGTCTGCTTCCTCCATCAACCATGATAAAAGGTCGTTCTGTCAAATATCAGAATGAATACTTTTTATCAACAAGGGGGATAACGAACAGGCTTATCATCCCACTCCGTCCCGTACTCGTTCAGGTATTTCAGTCGTTCTTCGATGATTGGACTAAGAAGCTTCACACCACGCCCGATGCTCTGAGGGATTTTGGTAAGGAAACGGACGGCTAGTCTGTCAACGAGTCAAAGGCTGTCCCTAAGACAGAAAAAGGTATCGACTTACGATCTCATGAATTTAGGAAACAGCCCGACTGTAACGCCCCCTTGTATGATGTCACCGGCGCAGCGGATGTTGAGATCTATCCAGTCTGGATTGCGGCCTAGAGTGACCTGACTAAGATACGAAGGGGAAAGATGATAGGTTGGGAACATACACAACGGGAAACCGACAAATGCTCTGTTGCTCGCCCTGCAAACGATCTTTTCGGCGAAACTCAACGCCGGTACACTCTTCCACTCTGAGTGCTTCCAGATGAGTGCATAGTAAACATTTGTCAAAAAGGATTCCTCACCATTGTCTGTGAGATCCAGAACCTCAGTGAAGGACGTGACAACCTCGTCTCTGATTTTAGGATGTAGGACTTCGATATTTCGGGTGAGATGGAGGCGAACGGCTGTAACGTGATAGGGGTTATAATGAACTTCAGGTCCCATCGTGTCCTCAAGCCGAATTTGCTGCCGACGACATTAGAAAGGAGATCATTTCAGCGGGAGAGAATGATTGCTCGCATCATTGATGGCGTCCTCGAATGAAAGCTCGTCGTCGGACGCTCTTGTTAGTTCTTCCAGGTGTCCGCGGTTGCCTAAAATGACTGTCCAGCGGGTGAGTTCCGCAACCTTGAATGGCGCGGACTTGTACTACAAAATAGAGGGTTACTATACAAAAACCGTTTGACGCATGGGACTTACCTTGTCGTAACCTTCTTGTATAACATTTTGAGCGTTCGTCAAGAACTTGAAACCGGCCCACCAGGCGCCAAGCCAACTGCTTGAGCCTACGACCGGGATTGCATCGAGCTAGTGAAAATCGCAAATGTTGACGTAGGGAATAAAATTTTCCTCGGTAGGCTATGCTCACATTGGGACCTTGAGAGACCTTTGCGATTACGATGATGGTAGCGACAAAGCCCGCGATACCATAGGTGAGACCTGAGATATTTACTGGGAGCTCTGGCGGTCGGAAACCCATTGTGAATGTTCGAGGGGGGAGAAACGTAACGCACCTTCGTAATGAATTCATATAGTCAACTCTCTTACACCTGTTGCAGGGTCGGATCGAATGAATGTTCAAACTGATTGCGAACTCACTGGGAAACAGATTGTCCTGCGTTTCCGGACCATATTGAACTCAATGTTTTACCCATGCATGAACAATGTGTATTATTATCAGAAGCAGATGAGCCAAGGGCTCATTGTGAGCCTCAGCCCCAAACTTATCAGCAAAACACAACCCTTCATACAGCGCTCAGAGCTGTACAGCGGAATTTCGAGGAAGCAAACCTTTTTATAAACGAACAAGCAAATTTGGCAGGAGCCATGCATTAAACACTTCTCTCTATTCGACTGCTGTTAAGGCACGCCTTGGGATCGGTATGAAAGACGGTCTCACGCTGTGGAAGAATTCTTCATCAGCTACTCGGCATCATCCGATTTCCTATTTGGCTGTGTTTGGATCGACTGTACAGTTTGAATCAGCCACATTTGCTCATCGTCTAGCACGACCAGCACCCACCTTTGCACGATGTCGGCCGATCTCCAGTGGCTCCTTCTCCGCGTCAGTGCCATCCATCACCCTCTAAACTAAATCCTCACCACTTTTCTCGACAGAAACACAACTCCTTCCTCGTGAAGAAGGTCCCTGAGGGCCCCATCTTCTCCACCGAACCCGTACGTGAACTCGCCTCGCTTTCCGTCTTACCCATCAACCATGTCCTTCGTAACAGGGTAACCTTCGCAACCTCCATTCGCACAAGTACTCCGGTCTTACCAATGCCAAGGCAAGTACACCTCTCTGATATCGGTATCATACTGACATACTGACACGACGACGTTCTGCAGACGATCGACATCAAGGACTCTCTCTCGGGCATACAAGTGACCATCAACAAGTCCAAGGCGACGCCCCATCAAGTCAGCACTGCCCGGACGACATTCACGATCCGTAACCGATCTGGTGGACGTCGTGCATTGGGCGTCGTCGCCGGTCTCGCGAAAAGGGGTTACCGCCCTGACCTCCGCGCGGTGAGTCCTTGTCTCTCGTTTATTCGCTCCGAGGAATCGGGCTCGGATACTCTCTCCTTGGTCTTACTTTTGAAGATCAACGAAAACGCACTCTCGTTAGAACTCGCTGGAAAACACCTCACTTGGTGTATGAAGGTCGAGCGTGGACATGTTTGCAATATCAATCTAGTCCATTTTTTGGGCGGTCTCCTCACGCATTTCTTCTCTCCGTTCATTTTTCGTTCGGAGAGGCGCGAATGGCGACTACATTTTCTCTCTGTCCTTGATTGTTCTGTAGTATATTTTACTAACGGAATATCATGGACAGGCTGCCCTCGGTCGCATATCCGCTCTCATCGCTGCACAAAAAGAAAAGAAAGTTCGTCCACCAAGGAAGGCACGGGGGAAAAAGGCCGCTGCATGACCGTTTCAAGTTTGGCGTGTATCTCGAGTATTTTCTTCACAATGCACCTTCATGATAAAACAAGCGCTGTTATGCCAACCAGGCTTATGCTTCTCGTCCATGTGCTCTGAGCACCGAGATTTCTGAGCAGTTTCCGATCGACCCTACAAATACAGACATGGCTCTGCTATGCATACATCGTTCGCCTCACCACTTGAACACGCATCCTTCAAGCCATACCACGCAAATATTCGACTGATTCAAACGGCCAACACTTTGCCCGCGGGCTGCCCGATCCTGCCCCCCGCCCCAAAAGAGTGTTTCGAGCTCGAGTGGTCCTTGGAGGGGGCCGTCGCATCGAGCTTGCGATGCACGCTCTCCTTGAGTCTGTTGGTGTCATGTCCACCATGACCGTGCTTCTTTTCCTTCTTGGGCGCTTCTTCCTCGTGCGGGGGAGGGTGTACTTGGGCTTGTTCATCGCCCTCCCCCTGAGTGGCGGGACGCGGGTAGTCGGCGTTCTCGGTGGGGCTGGTGTTTGCTGGCGTGGACGTACCGCTGTTTGGCATGGCAGTGGTGGCGATGAGTGGATGGATGAGGGTATCGTCGAGGTCACTCACGGAGCATTGTGGGGCTTGGGACGTGTGCTGGTAGAGAGGCGACGACCGGCGACTCTCACTACGGCGTGAGGGAACGACTAGCGTCAGCAAGTGTATCGTGCGCTGTCGTGGTACTTACCAGCTGGGGCATGCTGGGCCAACGGAGCGTCAGACATGGTGTTGGGAGGGAGGAACGTCGAGGGAGAGCGAGCGGAGCGGAGTTGGAGTATATACATAGGGACGATCAATCGCGTGACCGTCCACAGATACATTTCGAATTCGAGACATGATCCGATATTGAACTTATCGCACAGCAGAACGTCTGGACGCAAACAGGTCGGACGGATACAGTCATCGTGTGGTTTTGGCATATGTCCATAAGCATGCAAGGACATCGTGATGAGGAATGACATGGACATGGAGCCTGAGATAAGTAAATGAACAAAAGAAAACGTTTACTCTTCCTCCTCTTCGTCGCCGCCCTCTTCTCTCTTGGCAGCTGCAGCAGCCCGCTTGCGCTTGACACGACCAGGGCGTCCGCCTCCGTATGGCGACGTGAGCGCAAAGTCAATGTGCTTCTGCGAGTCGAGACGGACAACAAACGAGGGGACGTTGACGATTTGCTTTCCAACACTTCAAGACATCCCATGAGCACCCCATTTCCCAAGTAAGAAATCCCGTCTCACCGAATGTGGCGTTGTCTGATGAGCGTACGGGCGTGGTGAATGCTCTTGGCAAGGTTCGTCTTGAACACCTGCGTCTGCAGCCGGCGTTCCAAAAAGTCCTCGACTTTGAGCGCCAACACGTAATCGAGACGCATGCGGGTCTCGTCGAGCACACCGATACGGACGAGACGACGGATGAGGGCGTTACCCTCGAAAAGACGCTTGGGGTCCTTGTCGTCGAGCTTGAGCAGCTCACGGGCAGCACGACGGATTTTGGAGAGGACGAGACCGATGCGCCAGATCTCGCGTTTGTTGCGGAGGCCGTATTCGCCGGCAAGCTAGACCGATACGCACGTCAGTCGTCGTCGACGCGATGGAGGTGGATAAGCGCACCTTTAGCTCTGCATCGAGACGAGCTGAACCGAATGCACGACGAGGGACCTTGTAACTGTAGCGGTATGAGTACGTCGATTCCCGGTACGATCGCAGACTCACGTCTTGCTATGGTTCCGTGGTGCCCTGCGGTGAAAGCATCAGCACGTGTGAGGTGTTGGGCACGACGAGGACAGTACCTGGGCATTTTTCTTGAGGACGTGTGTCAGGCAACGGCTATGGTATTAGATGTGTGCTTTCGGGTGTGCGCCACAACTGTACAGTTCCATTCAAGCCACCGGAGATACCCGGTTCATCCACTCGACACCACCCTCAGACCGACATCGACGACGCCGACACCGTAAGTCCACTCAACGTTTTCATTGTCGCTGCTGACAACGACCGCGCAGTACGCAAGATGCCTCACTCTTTCGGTTACCGAGCGCGCACGCGCGACATGTTCAAGCGGGGCTTCAAGGGTAACTATCCAGCTATCTCTGCGTGAACAGGCCTAACGCATGCACCAGAGCACGGCCCCGTTAAACTATCGACATACCTCATCAACTACCGCGTCGGCGACATCGTCGACATCAAGGCCAACGCCGCCCAGCAAAAGGGCATGCCCCACAAATACTACCATGGGTGCGTCCGTTTCGTGCCCCCTCGCTAGCCTTTTAATCTGAATGCTGGCAGACGAACCGGCATCATCTACAACGTGACACCACACGCCGTCGGTGTTATCGTCTACAAGGTCGTCGGGAACCGATACGTCGAGAAGCGTGTCAACCTCCGCGTCGAGCACGTCAAACACTCCAAGTGTCGGCAAGAGTTTTTGGACCGGGTGAAGCGCAACCACGCCGCACACGTCACAGCCAAGCAAACGGGCGGTACGTATGCCATGGTTGGGCTAGGACGTGCGTGTGCTGACGGGTGTGCGTAGAACGTGTGTCGTTGAAGCGTGGGCATGTGCTCCCGCGGGAAGCCCACACCGTATCGATTTCTGAAAATGCACCGCAGACGATGGTGCCTGTACCATACGAGACTACGATTTAAAAACACTATGCTAGCACTCGATATCATGCACTTTCTATGTAGACTCGGTTACGCAAAGCCTACTATGTAGAAATGACACAGCCATGCAACCTGCCACTTGCCACGATGCCATCCACAGACTCTTCGCTCCCAGACGGAGTCTCCCCCATCTCCGAGTCCGACTACTTTCTCAAAAACACAGAGTTCAGAGTATGGCTCAAGGACGAAAAGGACAAGGTCTGTCCCACACGCGCCTTTATCCGTCAGACACCCTCAGATCGTCTCACCACAGTACTTTGACCAACTCTCGAGCGAGAGAGCGCGCAGGTGCGCATGCGGAAATCTACCCTTTCGATCCTGGTCCCATTGACGCGCCGTGGTGTACATTGACAATGTCCCCTGTCCCAACGCTGACAGCTACTTTCGCAAATTCGTTCGGGCGTGGAACAAGGGCAGACTCTCCAGTGCGTCCGACGAGCTCACCCCATCACAGACTCACGTTTATGCTCACCACCGACGTGTCGCATGACAGAGGGGCTGTACTATGACGCAGCAGCGATGGCGGGCCCCGCCGCCAACCAAACCGCGTACAGATGGTCGTTTGCCAAGGACCCGAGCGTAGACACCAACGCCCTGCGCGACGCCCGCGCCCAAGTCGATTCTGCGACGTATCGTCCCTCGGCCCCGGGGGGCGGTCGTGCCATCGGACCTACCCTCCCATCCGCCTCGGACCTGGTCCTCGCGCGGGAAGCCGCATCAGAACACCAAGCCTCCGAACGCGACCTCAAACGAAAACGGGATCGTGTAGAGGCCAAGGAACGGTTGGAGGACGTGGTCGGACCGAAAGAAGTGGGCCGGGAGGGGATGTTGGAGAAAAAGCGGGCAAGGAGGGAGGGCGATCGTGCGTTTCGGGAAAAGGGGGACGATGGGTACGAAGCAGACGAGTCGACGTTGCTTGGTGGTGGTGATAGTTTTAGAGACCAGTATGTGTCGCGTTTCTCACTGGGTTTGTGACTGATGTCTGCGATAGCATCGCGCGGCGGGACGCTGCCCGGAAACGGTTTGCAGAGAAGCGTGGCGCGGCGCGAGAAGACAAGGGGGCGACAGTGCGTGAACGTGCTGACGCGCTGCGCGAGAAGGACAAGGCGACCATGGACATGTTCCAACAGCTTGCTAAACAGCGGTTCGGATAGTCTTACACTCATTGTACATATAATCGTGAGTACACGTTCACGCTATCGACTACTAGTAATGCACGGCCCATCGCCTACGCCCTCTTGTATCTGTGCATGCGTCATTACGTGTTGGGGCTGCCCATCGTTTGAGCCAACTCGGCAAATGGATATGCCATGCACTCCTCTCCCGAGACGGGTGTGGTGTCGTTTGGGGTTCGACACGCCTGGATGGCGTGTAAACCCATGCCCTGTCATCAGGGTCTAATTCCTGTTCCTAGACGGCGTCAGCATCATCCGACCCTTCTCCAGAGAACCACTTGCATCTGTTTCTTGGTCTGGCGACGAACACGCGAGGTATTCTCGGTAAACCGCGTCGCGAAGCTCGGGACTGGTCACTTGGAAGACCGTGGTGATCTAAAAAAACCTTCGGCGTTGGTCGCCGTTCCCGTGCGTCGGCTGAGATCCGACTTACCCGCAGAGTGTGAGCATCATCGCTATACTCGACCTGCCGTGCGTAGGATCGGGTCGTTAGTGCTCGCTAGCCAAGGACGTGTGCCGACAGAACTGACCAGGGTGCTCGTCTCGGAGAATGCGATAGAGTCGCGTATGGATGTATCCGTCTGTACGTGTATAATCGGAAGCTGTTTTCCTGGGTATGACAGCATGACTTACCCAGGATTGGTGTGGGGTCGTGTCTAGGCCGAGCACGGGTACGGGCGGGGACACGGGTGAAGGTGGAGATGAGGAAGAGGATGGGGATGAAGGAAAGGGTGTGCTCGCTGAGGCCACTGCCACACCTCTTTCTCTCTCATACGTCCTGCGCATGTGTGATAGGTTCCTTTTTGGCTGAGCGGGTTAGGTGGGTAGTCCAAGCGGCCGAAGAACAGGGGAGGAAGGAGGATATGAAACAGCGACGTCAAGCGCCAGTTATAGGGAACGGACCCCCGCATGACGTTGAACGAGGCGCAAAACATTATTACGTACGTACGGGCCGACCCTCCATTCGGGCATGCCAGCGGAGACGGGTTTCGTGACATGGGACAAGCGCCATGGCGATGTTCTGAATCCATTCCTCGACCCCGTTACAGTTGATGCCCCTGTGTCTGGTCACCATGATCAAGCAAGGTGCGCCCGTTTCACGTCCTACTAGTACTTGCGAGTGCTTCCACCAACAATATTGCAGCGGATGACACCGTGGCACTCGTACCTGTGACAGTGCCGTTTCGGGGACTGGTCTTCTTTTCTCGCGTGCGGTTCGAAGAACCCATGGCTGGACGGAGACGAGAACGAATCGCAAACGGGCTCAAACGTGTTTGATGTATTGGAAGCAGACGACTGCATCTCATCTGACAAGTGCGGACCAATGAGTTGAGAGAGGTAGCAGTTGCATCTCACACCACACGGACGTCCTACGTATCCATCGGCTCCCCAATCGACGCACCTCCTTTTGGAGTACCAATCTCCTCAAACACCAACGACCCCTGTTGCTCCTTGAGCCACTGCACGCTCCGCTTCTCGTCCATAAAGTACATGTACACGCGACGCAGATCCTCGACGTCGACCTTGTCCGCTTTGCGTTTCCGCGCGATCACTTGGGCGCACGAGATCAGGTTGAGCGCATACCGCAACGTCGTCGAACCCGCCATCGACGTCAGGACGTTCAGTGCGTCCGACGTCAACGTCACGTCCTCTTCTTCACATCTGTCGTTCATCTCGTCAGTCAGTCTTGCACGACACGAAGACGAGGGGACGTTACCGGATCTGGATGATCTGTTGGATGTCATCGTCCGTGTAGGGTTTCGTACTGACGATCAAGACGCGGTCGAGGAGGTCTACGGGAAGACCGTGCGGACTGCGCACGTTGGTCCCTCGTATTCTGGACATGCCGCGATTGGATGCCATGATAACCAACGGCGAAAGCTCGCTTTCCAGTGCCCGGTTCAGGAACGAAAAGCATTCAATGTCGAGCATGTGGACTTCGTCGATGAACAGCACCTGCACGAGCAAGTCTTTAGCAAGTCGATTATCTTCCGCAAAGAAAAAAGACTGACTCCGGGAATAATTTCTGCTTTGCCTTCTTCGCGCCATTCAGCGACCTTGGTGTTTATTTGGTCTCGTAGTTCGGGTTTGATTTCGCCCGTATCGCCGGCAAAGAGAGCAAGGAATCCTTGTGTTCTACTGTTGATGACGTCGATTTCGTGGAGGGAGACAGTGTGGACGACTTCTTTACGTTTTTGTATTTCACCTTCTGGGCATTGCACGAATTTCGTCTGCGAGATGAAACTTGTATGACGCATGGGTGGGCAGGTAGAGGGTTACGGGCTTACATCTGCACCCATGGCATCATAGTCTCTCGACCGGGCAAAGGAACGACCGAGTTTCGAGACCTTGCCCGACGTTTTGTCGATGACGACGACATCACCGGCGAGCACCTTTTCTTTCGACAGCGCGTCGATCATTTTCGTTCCAAGATCATATATCGTCTCCATGTCGGTCGTTTTGATAGTCAGTTTTCCCGTCTTTGTCGCCTACACAAACGCTCGTGAGGGTTCATTCCGAGCCCATACGGAGAAGCGCACCCCCGTAAGGCTTCGGTCGATTTGAATCTCGACAATTTCTCCCTCGATGATTTCTGTTTCTTCCTTGATACGCACGCCGATGCTTCTCCGAATGGCTTGGGTGAGAGCTTCAGTTTTGGACATGGAGAGCGAAAAGACTTCGCTGCCAGCGATCATCGTGAAGGGGACGTCCGCGCCAAGTGTCTGTGCCATGCCTAGAAGAGGAGGAGTCAGGGCGCCTCACGCTATGATCACGACGACGACGCACCGAGCGCAATGGCTGTCTTGCCCGTCGACGGTGGACCAGCAAACAAGATGGCACGTCCCGCTATCCGGCCCTCTTGCACCATCTTGAGAATCATGCCGGCTGCTTTGCGGGCTTTAGCTTGACCGACCATGCCCTGTGAATTTCCGCGTGGTTCGAGTCGGTCGTCGAGGCCAAGGCCGCGGATGTGCGAGTGCGCGCCTGCAAGAGAGAGAGGTCTGAGCGGTCTGAGCGGGTACGAACGCGATATTGGATTGACCTATCCGCTCCATCTTGGTAATGTCCCGCAGCTCGGAGGACCCTGCTGTGATTTGGGCAGCCTGTGCGTCGCCATGACCGTCAGCGCGTGCGACGTCGAACGCGAGCTTACCATTGCTATTGGGTTTTTTCAAAAGAACGCGTCTGTTTGTCTTACGCAAACAACCGAAAGAATTTCCCTAACAAGCTCGTTTTCATTGTACAACGACATGTTTGCTCTACGTGCCCTGCGCAACCTCGCAGTCCACGCCGTCCCGCGCCCGACCCCGACGCCCGCCCTCCGCGCCTGCCCCTCGCGCACCTACGCCGCCCGCACGACCCGCGAGACCATCGCCTCCTACGACACCGTCATCACCGAATTCAAAACCTACAAACCCATCACACCCGGCATCCGTCACCTCCGCCGCCCCATCAACGCCCACCTCTACAAAGGCAAGCCCATCCGCGCCCTCACCACCGCCCTGCGCAAAAAAGGCGGTCGGAACGCCACCGGCCGTATCACGGTACGTTTTCGTGGCGGGGGACACCGCCGCCGGATTCGGATCGTGGATTTTTCGAGGGTGGAGACTGGGCCGTATGATGTGATTAGGATCGAGTATGATCCCGGTCGGTCGGGGCATATTGCGCTCGTCAGAGCGAGGGATTCGAGTGCGGAGGGGAGGGCGCGGTGGAAGTATATTCTCGCCCCGGAGGGTCTGAGAGCAGGGGACGTCGTGGAGAGCTATCGTTCTGGTCTTTCAGCGTCGCTGGTCCAGTCCGTTCGTGGCGCTGAGGACACCGCAGACGAAGATGCGGGAAAGAAGATGTGGTCTGTGGACGAGATTGCGAAGCGGGGCAAGGACCAGTCGACGTCGGACGCACTGCTCATTGGGATTCTCCGTGGGGCGATCATCAAACTGGGGAATTGCGTCCCCATCAAGCTCATTCCGACCGGCACCATGGTGCACAACGTCTCCCTCGATCCGCTAGGCAAAGCCATTCTCGTACGCTCTGCAGGAACGTTTGCGCAGGTCGTGCACCACGAAGAGAATGGCCGGTACAGTCACATTCGTCTTCAGAGTGGTGAGGTGCGCAAGGTGTTGTCGAATTGTGTGGCGAGTATCGGAAGGGTCAGTAACCCGTTGTGGGACGACCGGAGGCTTGGTAAAGCGGGGCGAAATCGATGGCTAGGTTGGAGACCACGCGTGCGAGGTGTTGCCATGAACGCGTACGCTATCTTGCCCCTTCTTGGTGGTAGTTACTGATATTCTCTTAGATGCGATCACCCCCACGGAGGTGGACGTGGTAAATCCAAGTCGAACAAACATCCAGTGTCGATATGGGGATGGGGTACCAAGGGTAACCGTACACGCAAACCTGGCCCCAAAACCAACAAGATGGTTATCAAGGAGCGACCGCGGGGCAAGGAAAAGGCTGGCGCTGCATGACATTTATCTACGCTTGTCTTAGATACGTTCGTCAATGCGATTCGATCATATGCGGAACACGATCACGTGACAGACGCGCCACGCGTTCGTTTGACGGCTTGGCAGCTCCCAGCTTAAATACTGTCACCCCGCTGACCATCCCCGTCCCAACTTTGCTTGTCGTCGCTGCCCATGATGACCATGCAATCGTCCACGCTGAGCAGGACGTCCTCGGCAGCGAGCATATCCTCCGACGATGCTGCGCGTCGCACCCGCAAACGGTTCACCAGCGTACAGCTCATGATGCTCGAGCAGCTCTTTCACCAATCCTCCCATCCGACCCGCGAAGAGCGCGAAGCGGTCGGACAAGCCGCAGGCATGTACGTCCACTTGCATCCTTGGCCCCATCTTTCCC
The DNA here is from genome assembly GCA_038090935.1 of Hortiboletus campestris. Taxonomy (NCBI): domain Eukaryota; kingdom Fungi; phylum Basidiomycota; class Agaricomycetes; order Boletales; family Boletaceae; genus Hortiboletus; species Hortiboletus campestris. The sequence continues at coordinate 16,326 of JBBPNN010000022.1, forward strand.
CAGCCCAACTGACGCACGCACGCACGCTCTCGAACGACAGGGAAATGAAATCCGTCACGATTTGGTTCCAAAACAAGCGTCAGACGGAACGCAAGGTCGCGCTGCACCACGCAACCACAGACGCGCATCGTGCCGCGTCGTTTCCCATTCCCTCATCCTCCCCATCTGCGGTCACCTCGGCCAACGCGTCCGCATCCACCTCGACCTTGGCGACGTCGCATCCCATCCGAACACCTCACACGCGGACACTCTCCACGTCCCACGCCCTCTCCACACACGCACACACGCCCCGCCGTAAAATCACCCCTCCCCGCCCCCGCCCCTCCCTCGACCGCGTCGCGACGCGCTCCGAGTCGCGGCTCCCCCCACCACGTACGCCGACGCGGCCACACAACCCACGCGCGTCGCTGTGGGATAATATGCCCTCGTCACCGCTTGCACCACCCTCAAGCCCACCCTCGGGGGACTTGATCCAATTTATGGGCAGTCGGACGCTCGAGTGGGCCTGTGCGGCGGCGAGGCTGGCGGGGAAGGAAGGGCGGCAGCAGCCGCGCTTGTCCGAGCGGGATCAGGGCCGAGACCAGGACCGACATGGGGAAAAGGACGGGGGAGGGGACGGGGACGAGTTTGGAGGCGCGGGGGACGACACAGAGGAAGACGACGTCGAGGCTGTGACACCCGAGGGGAGTCTTGGCGCATCGGACGTAGCGAGGTGGCGTGGCGCCCACGCGCGTGTGCGTCCGCATCTCACGTTCCCATCTGCACCCGAATTTGTGCCAGAGTTTGTCCGTACGGAGGGGGAAAAGTGGTTGTCCTCTGTGGACGCGCCGGGAAAGGATGTACCGCAGGACGAAGACATGATGCGTGCGGCGCTGGCGCTGTGTGGGCTCGGTCGGAGAAGTGGATGAGTCGCGTCCGTTCTCCACGGTGGGTACAGGTGGCGTGTAGATAGTATACGATATCCTGGTACATATCAAGCGAGTCGATGTATTGAACGGGCGCAGGACTCGGCACATACCTTGTTTGTCTGTCAGATCTTTGATAGATATATAGTATATAGTACATAGCTTGTGCATCTTGACTTATTCTTGGTATCGTTGAAGCATCGATGGATCGAATGTACGTTCCAGGGGGAGAGCTCTCCCAGAACGTGTCCCTTCAGGGATCGTGGTGATGGCGAGAATGTACGCATGCGATCGGGGAAGGAGACGGACACCACGGGAATTCGGGCGACTCCACAAGCACAGCTCCACCGCCAAATGAAAGAGCGATGGAAACCAACGAAGACTCCCAGTGTTTACTATCAGAGATCCACCAACTTCGACGCTCCACACGCGTATCTACACCCAACGAATCTCGAACAACGTGTACCCCTCTTCGTCCGCCCGACCCACACGACCCACTCCCTCCACTCATTCCGAACGTCTGCCCACGATCGCAAGACGCGCCCCCGATCTTTGCCCGTCACCCACCTTGCCCACGACAGGAAACGCTTCCTCGACCGTCTCGCCCAACCCCTCGTGTCTCCCAGTGGTCCTCACCGGAATAATTAACCAAGGCACCCCATCCTTTTTCAACGTCCGCCCGAGACACCCCCTAATCCAGTTCACATGCTCCAGACAGTACACCGGGTCGTCTGGGTATCGGCGTCATGAGCCGAAATATCTCCATCGAATGTTGGGGGTCCAGGGCTGTGTGGATTCTAAGTTCTATAGTTTATGCCCGAGTCAGTCCTCTGATGTGTCCGTCGAGAAAAGAAAGTCAAATCTGTTGAAGAAAAGAAAAAAGCGGGAGAGTTGAATGTGATCCAACAACGCAGGTTCGTCGAGTAAGAAAACACCAGAGAGCCTGCGTTGTTATTGAACAAGGACCGCTATCATTAGGCGCGGTTTTTCTTCCAAGATTCGAGTTGATGAGATCAACGATCTCATGTAAGGGCGGCGCAGGTCACGCCGAGATTAGATAAGACGAGATCTGTTGAAACAGTCACTCATCCCAAACCATCATGGCTACTCAGGCGACATTGACGGTCTCGTATGCGCTGTCTCCACCAGAGGGAACCAATTCACCACCCTCGCTCGCGCCGAATGGTGCGCACGCGTTTGCGGTCGAGGCTAACAAGACAGCCAACATTGGAGAGTACTACGTTGCGCTACAAAAGTCGATCGTTGCTGCGAGAGAAAAGCTGGGCGAGGAGCTGACTGCGTGGCGAGATGCAGTGGGGAGTGCGGAAGCAGGGAAGGAGAAGGCTGCTAAAGCTGCCCGGACAGAGGACGAAGAGGAAGAGGAAGAAGATCAAAGTTAACCATTCTAGACTCTGAGCGCCATCCAGGTAAGCCCACACCGACAACATTTACACAGGACTCCCGCTGACATCGTGATGATTGGCAGGATGCACTATAGTACACATTATGACGCTTCGTTCCCAAAGTCTGCGCCTGTACACTGTGAGACACTGTAACCATTCACGCCTTGCCTTTTCGCTTTAGCTCCTCACGTTCCTCAGCCATGATCTCCGCATCAATCTTGGCACCCCTCGAGGGTTCGTTGCCGTGAAACGTCGCCGGTCCCAAAGGATCCACCTTGTGGTCCGCACCAGGGCTCAACGTCCCCTCAGGGCTTTCACCGTGCGCAATGCACAGAGAACGCTGATGCGCCTCTGCCATCCTTTCCCCAATCTCCCGTTCATCCCTGTCATTGCAGATCCAAATAAAATGACATCGAAGGGTCAGTTCTGATGCACGCCATCGATCATGAGGAGACGGAAACGCACAGCTGATCGATATCGATGTGCCATTGATCAGGGACGTGTTTCTTGGGCAGGTTGTGATCTGTCTGTTTGGACGGCCTGTGACCACCAGCGCAGTGGGACGAGGTCGGTGAGGGTGTTCGAACTGAATGGTTGGATAGAGAAACATACCGCTGCTCGTGGTCCTCGTATATCTGGGGGTTGCCCACCTTGGACATCATGGCGCCTGAGCGGCGGTCGGGTCCGGTCATGTCTCTCTGGTGTTGTGTGTAGAATGGTTCAAGGTTGAGAAGGTTTTAAGATCATCAGGCGTGACATAGGGGGTCACCGTCATGACATCATGAAGTCGACCCATTCCATTTCAAAGCGACCTGCCTCAGTGTCACATTACCATTTTGCGAGTTGAATCAAGTCGATAAGCAAGTGACTGATGGACGATGCCTCGCGAAAACTCGTGACAGAGTCAAATCGTTCAAAAATCACTTGAATTGCAGAAAGACATACGAAAAACGACAGACAAGAATGTAGGGACCACCGGCCAGCATCTCCGCCTGCACGACGCGCAGATGCCATAGCACTAAGACGTACCGAAAAGACGTCCATCTTCGCCCTACTGTGGCGCAGACCACTCTACGATAGGTGTGGACTGTAATTTGACTGAGTGCGTTGAAGAACACAACGAAAATCGTTCGAGCCTCGTTTTGAGGCGAACGTCACGTGCAGGGCCTGCGGGCCGCTGGCGCCGGACGCGTGTGACTCGGAGCTTCTCAACGATTCTGATGATGGCGAGTCAGGGCACCAACATCCGCCAAGCCAAACCATCAAGCTCAGGAATCCAGACGGCGGATATGTAGTATCGTCTGCTGGAGAACAGTGGTCTGTCAATCTTTGACAAGGACACGTTCATTTGAACTCTGAGGCAGGCTCAATAAGGTCACGCGATGCAAAAAGGATCCACACCACCGAACAAGCGGCCAGAGTCACCATAGAGCTCAATTCATCTCTCATATGGATGTCATCTGCTGCATCACGAAAGGTGGCCGGAAGCGCGTTCGTCTGTGGTGTTTACACCGAGGTAAAGATGTCGAACCTCAACGCGTTAAATAATACCTGACTGTGATTGTCAGGTTTAAAAGGCGGGCACCTGTCGTGTACTTCCTACAAAGGCAGACGGACTGTTCGTGGTCGTACCACAACTTGGTCTCCCAATGTTTGTCATTTCAATTCTGCTGGTCGTTTCGTCTTCGGTGTGGATGGTGACTCTGTCTGCTGTCCATGACCATCCGCGGCCAGACTTATTAGGTTCGTACCGTAGTCGGCTACTTGCCTCTCTCCTTCCCCTGTTCGTTGGCGAGATGCGCAGCGTGTTCTTTCACGCGATCAATCGAGGTAGGTTTGTTTTTGCAGAATACCTCGCCGGGGACCAATTCCGATTCTCAAACATTTGCCCTGTCGCGCAGGCCACGATAGCAGATGATATCGCCAGTAATGACGTCCACTAGGACTGGGAGATATGTCCTGACATGGAAAAGGCAAAGGTCGTACTCATCATCACGTTCCGACAATCATCTAACGATGCTCCATACCTGGCATCCTGTCACCCAGCCACCCCAGACCCCACTCATCCACACGCTTTCTTCTCTTCTCCTACTCCTCCGTTGTCCACGCAAAACGCTCATTGCGCTCCTCACTGTCCCCACGACCACCAAACCGCACACGCCCATCTCGATCCATCTGCGGTTCGCAACTGCCACAGCAGTGGGTTTGCGGTGATTGGCATTGTGCTGGACCCACAGCCATCAAAGAGTTCACCATTGCTTGGTTGAGGAGCAGACAGTTGTCGTTTGTGTTGCTGAGTGCGGAGGAGCGGGTGACATGGAACATGATTCTGATTGAGTGTGCGTATGTCAAGGTGCCGCATGTAAGAGTGGTACATCATCCAAGTCGGAGGGGCAAAGGGAGTGTGGAGCGTGTGGTGGGGGTGAGGGAGGTGGATGTGCGGTTTGAGTGGTGGAGAGGGGGTGGAGTAGGGTCAGGTGGATAGGATCTTGGTGTTACCTTGGTTTCCACAGGGCTTGAGTGTCGTGAAACTCTTGTCATAAGTTGACACAATTCCAAAATGTTGACCTATGTTTGCCTTGCAGGAATGATATGAAGGTGGGTCTCAAGCATTTCCCTTTTTGTTAGATAGAGAGTTTCTAGGGAGTACACATAGGCTATCACACAAATCAGCACTCTTCAATTGTGAAATATTGCATGTATGGATGAATAGGAAGACTATGGTACTCTGGAAGTACAAGCTGCATTGTTTCCTGGGTCCCATCCTGTAAAGCCAAGACTAAACATGATAGGAAGTACTGTATGGTAGGAAGTGGCATAAAAATAGAAAGAGAATTATTTCCAACATGAGGTCCAAGACTCCCCAAACAAAGATTTATCACCAAGATCAACATGGAAAACTCTGTCAGAAGATATTACTAAAGAATGGACAGCAAGATGAAGGGTCTTTCTGTTCCAAGGAGCAAGCCAGCCTACACAATTAACACCAGAAGATTGAATCCAGCCATCCACTTCCTCAAAGTCACCAAAGGAAATAAGTTCTTGAAACATCCACACTTTAATGGAACAATCAAGAGACCCAGTGACAACATAATTGCCATTAGGTGAAAAAGCAATAGATGTGATCTGATCTGAGTGCCCCTGGAATGGACCTGCCACACACTGACCAGTGGTTGCATGCCAAACCCTAATGGTATTGTCCCAAGAGCCAGAGACAATGTGCCTGCCATCAGGTGAATAGACAACAGAGCAGACTGCATCTGTGTGCCCATCAAATGGACCAGCCACACACTGACCAGTGGTTGCACTCCAAACCCTGATGATCTTGTCCAAAGACCCAGAGACAATGTGTTTGCCATCAGGTGAATAGGCAACAGAGCTGTCTGGATATCTGTGCCCCTGGAATGGGCATACCACACACTGACCAGTGGTTGCATTCCAAACCCTAATGGTGTTGTCCCTTGAGCCAGAGACAATGTGTCTGCCATCAGGTGAATAGGCAACAGAGGAGACTGAACCTGTGTGCCCCTGGAATGGGCCTGTCACACACTGACCAGTGGTTGCACTCCAAACCCTAATGGTCATGTCCCCAGAGCCAGAGACAATGTGTCCTCCATCAGGTGAATAGGCAACAGAGTTGACTACCTGTGTGTGCCCCTGGAATGGGCCTGCCACACACTGACCAGTACTTGCATTCCAAATCCTAACAGTATTGTCCCCAGAGCCAGAGACAATGTGTTTGCCATCAAGGGAATAGGCAACAGAGTCAACTTCATCTGTGTGACCCTGAAATGGATCTGCCACACACTGACCAGTGGTTGCATCCCAAACCCTAATGGTCTTGTCTCTAGAGCCAGAGGCAATGTTTTTTCCATCAGAAGAATAGGCAACAGAGAGGATTGGATCTGTGTGCCCCTGGGATGGACCTGCAACACACTGACTAGCCTGAATGGTTGCATCCCAAACTCTGATGGTATGGTCATTAGAGCCAGAGACAATGTGTCTGCCATCAGGTGAATAGGCAACAGAGTTGACTGAATCCTTGTGCCCCTGGAATAGACTTGCCATACACTGACCAGTGGTTGCATTCCAAACCCTAATGGTATTGTCCCAAGAGCCAGAGACAATGTGTCTGCCATCAGGTGAATGGGCAACAGAGTTGACCCACTTTGTATGCCCCTGAAATAGATCTGCCTCATACTGACCAGTGGCTGCATTCCACACCTTAATGGTTGTGTCTTGAGAGCCAGAGACAATGTGTTTGCCATCAGGTGAATAGGAAACAGAGGAGATTAGGCTTGTGTGCCCCTGGAATGGGTCTGCCACACACTGACCAGTGGTTGCACTCCAAACCCTAATGGTCTTGTCTCTAGAACCAGAGACAATGTGTCTGCCATCAGGTGAATAGGCAACAGACAAGACTTCATCTGTGTGCCCCTGGAATGGATCTGCCACACACTGGCCAGTGGTTGCATTCCAAACCCTAACGGTGTTGTCCCTTGAGCCAGAAACAATGTGTCTGCCATCAGGTGAATACACAACAGAGTAGACCCATTTTGTGTGCCCCTGGAATGGGCCTGCCACACACTGACCAGTGGTTGCATTCCAAACCCTAATGGTCTTGTCCCAAGAGCCAGAGACAATGTGTCTGCCATCAGGTGAATAGGCAATAGAGGTGACACTGTCTGTGTGCCCTTGCAAGGTATGAACCTCTGCTGGCCAACTCCCTGGATGTCCTGAGGTGGCAAAGACATGCTTCTGGAGGTGCTCAAGCCAGAGTTTACAAAGTGGTGAGCTGATTGGGGTCTGAGGCATGGCTGATAGATAGAGGTGGGGAGTGGATTCTCTGAGCACAGGAGCAAACACTTGAATGAATTGGGATGCCTCTGATGCCAAGGTGGCTATCTCTTGGCCCTAGTAACATCCTCATCAGCACTCACCACATACCATCATGCTTTATCTTACCTTGGCCCATTTGGTCAGTATGGTACAGGTCACTAGGGCAGATAAGATGGGTGATAATGGAGAGGAGAGGGAGAGAAGGCTGATGGCTTCAAGCCAGTAGGGGAAGAAGGCCTTGAAGAAGAGAGTGGTCTCTTTCAACAAGTCTGGGGTACAGGTGGTGTGTTGCAGGTGGGGCATCCAGTATTGGCATGAGTATGCTAGATGGGGGGGAATGGCCATGTTCACTCGAGTTGGCAACCCAGGGATGGCATCGTTGTGGACCCGGGAGTCCTTCAGGTCACAGATGTTGAACCGGAGCATATTTTGCATGCAAGCAACCAATGCTTGTCCAAGACAGAGACAATGCTGGGGTAGGATGTCGACATGGAAGATCCCACTGCGAACTTCGTCCAGTAAAAAGTCACGGAACGAGGTATGGAGCGGACGGATGGGCTTCTCTTCATCAAGCACTCCATCCAGCAATGATCCCATGGGTTTAATGATTGCTCGAATATTCAGGTCTCCGCCAAAGAGAGCAGAAAGGGAAGTGAGTGACAACGGCTCGTTGAGTGCAAGCACAACCGCCATCACCGTCCGAAAACGTTCTTGAGTCTCGTTGATAGTGAACAGCTGACCTAATATAGTCTGGTACAGCTTGTCCAACGAGTGCCCGCCATCAGTGTCGGCAGCTTGCAGGAGTCTGTCAAGTCGTTCCCGTGGATCGAGCCCGATAGTACCATCCCCTTCGATGAAATGGCACGCAGCGGATGCCCACTGGAAGAGATGTTGGGAATGATGGACGAGCAGTCGACACCATCCCCTGTCCGGCCAACAAGATTCAAGTTCGGTATGTCGATGAAGGGAGTGGTGGATGAATTTCTCGATATCTCCGTCGACGATCTGTTGCGGGACGTCGCTCATTTGTTTACGTATGATCTGGGGACCAGAAAAGAGTTCGGACAGGATGTCGGTTTCTGGGCGAGCGGTAATGAGGAACCGAAGATTGGTTGGAAAGGCATTGTCGGTGATCTTCTCAGAGATGGCCCGTAGAAGACCTCGGCGACTAGCTGGACCCCCACTTTCGTCGAGAGCGTCGATGACGATGACTAACGGCCCGATGGTGTGGAGGTGCTTGCTAGGTTCGATGATGAGCCCCTTGACTTGCTCCAAGGGCGGTTGCGACGTGCGAAGCGCTCGATCGTCTTTCACGACCTCCCATAGCGCTGACTTGTACTGCGGATCGTGATCGGAGAGGTTCCGCGCGATGGTGCTGAATAGATTTTTCGGGTTGCGGCTCGCTATGTCGGTACTGGCAAAACAATACGACGAGCCCAGCCGCTTTTGCCCGTCATATAGTCCAGCGATCGAGTGAGCTACCGCAGATTTTCCCGATCCGGCAACGCCGGTGAGGAGGCACACACGGGGGGCGTCTTCGTTGGGATTGTTGAGAATGTCATAAATTTCTCGCAGCAAGGACTCGCGCGTCCCTGCCAGGCATCCCTTCTCCCGCTCAAACCTAGCGCCGAGCGCATACGGCATGTCGTTCAGGTCGATCAATTCCGCTGTATTCCCGGCCTGTGAACTACTGACCGCGCTCTCATGATGCCGGACCTACCAGCGTGTTTCACGACATTCATCGTACGAACGACAGTGACCCCTGTCTGCACTGTAACTCCCTCCACGAATGCGGTCTTGAGTTCCTGGAACTTGTTCTCGTAACCAGTGATCCTTGCATCGATATCAGACATTGTGTATTTTGCCATCCGAAGCCCTAGATGCGGAAATCAGTGGTGGCCACTATGTATCCAATGGTGACTGACAGAAGTTCTTTCCTTTGGCGTATTCGGTGATGAAGTACCCGCACTCCGTCACCTGTTGGATGAGGAGCGTGATAGTCTTGATGTGCGCCTTGACTGCCTTCAAAGGCTCGACATCGGAAACGAACGCAAAGACGTCGCTCATCGTGCCTGCCAAGCGAATGATCTGGTCGTCGCGATTTTTCTGGTTCACGAGCACCTGCATAAAACATTATCAGCGATTAGCGATGGTATGGATATCAAGTAACAAACAGACCTGATTTGCAGCTGATATCACAGACCAAGCCAGCGACGCATACGGGTGAATCTGTGTGGCATTCAGACCGTGAGGAAGCCGCCATCGGCGAGGCGTTGAATATCAAATACCTGTGCGATACCGGCTACAATCTTGTTAAAGACTTCCATCCTCTGCAACAGGACGTCCCACGTAGTTTCAAATGTCTGTATCTTGGTCGAGACGAGTGTGCTAGCATCGACCGCCGAACCCAGGAGGTCGACGGCTGCGGGGGTGGGGCTGAGTGGGTTGACCGCTACGGTCGCCGCAGTGACAGCATCTAAAGCTTGGCGCCCAGCTGCATCAACGTCCGCAGGCGGCTCAGCAGCCAACGCAAACTTGATTGTGGTCCCAGAAAGATCAGACCCATCGGAGGTATCCTTGCGAAGAGCGTCCTCAAACACTGTGACCAGAGAGCTCGCGTCAGTAGGCCAGGTCATAAACATTACCCTCGTACCACCATCGTTCAACTTTGCCAATATTCCGCCGATCGTATCAGTGAGACTTCCCACAAGTTCGTTCTTTCTGGTGCAGTGCTTTTGGTAAACATTTACGAGGAGGACGGAACGATCGTTCCCGTCACTAACGATATTCAGTTCTCTGTAATACAGCACAGTACGTGTACGCACAAACATAAAATTTCATCCCAAGAGGTGCGGTTCCTTGCCTCTTTTGCGCTGTTCGTCGACCGCGATGTACCGCCTACGGAAAATTGGACGTAGTGTTTCCTCGCGCCCGGAATCTTGCGCCGTGCTTGAGTTTGAAGTTCGATGTCCGAAAGAAAGCTAACTCGCATACAACGGAAGGTCCAACGTTGCGACCCCACCTTTGATAGTGATTGTTTTCCCCCTAGAACCACGGTCAGCACATTCTCAACGCAATCAAGGAGATAATGAATATCCATACATGACACTTTGAGTTGTATTGGCTGTATTCATGGCACTGTGGAGTCGTGAGTATACGATGGGTGGGAGGACAGAGATGGTAGGGGTAAGGTTGGAGGTTGGAGCCGAACAAGCTGTGTAACATGCGTTTGCAATCGCGGCGGTGTGGACCTGGGCGACCAAATCAGACCACACTTCGGCCGACCAAGCTCATCCCCCAACACTACTTTGCCCTGGGTCCAATTCTCCCTCCGCCCTGGCGAACGCTTCGCCTCTGTCCTCCCTCCTCGATCGATCCCCTTACGGCCGCTGGCGCAATTGGCGATGACAAAGGCGTTCACGCCCCGCCCGCATGTTCGCCTTGCCAAACACACTTCGAGATCTGCGTCGTTGGCGCGCAGACGTAGTTCGTGCTCCTACCGCGCTGCACAGACATCACCGAGCCTGCGTCTGCGTTGGCTGCCAACGCAGTTACGTCGATCGCGATCAGCGTCAAGAGCGGGCACGTCTCCCGTGACGCGCAAGGGCGGTGGCATGCCGAGATTCGTGCTCAGACCGCTGGGATCGACGATGCGTGTGCCCAAGGGTCGGTGGACACCATTCTTTTCTTCGTTCCTGTTCGCTGGACAATCTCACTTCCCTGCGTAATGGTCGTCGGCCTACCTCGCCGCCACCCTCACCAACCGCAGGCCTCTCCCTCCGCAGCTACCTCTTCCCCCGCACCCATCCCCATCCTCACACCCACCCCCACCGCCCACCCCTACTAGTACCACGCCCTCCTCACCTCTCACCTCTCCCCCACCAGATGCCGCACCCACCTCTTCTCCCACTCCGCCCTTACCGGACCCGGAAAGGTTGGCTGCCCGGATTATCTACGCCGAGGACCCACGGGCGGCCGTCGAGGCGTTTGTGGGACACATCAAGGGCACGCAGTGGTTGCGCTGCGAGTTCGGTTCGTCGAGCCCGTTTCATATGGGGTGGGGGTTTGGGTGCGACTCAGGATCAGTGTGTGCAGTGAGTGGAGGTGTCCAAGATCGCAGAGGTGTTGAAACTGATGGGGACGCGAGAAAGAGAAACCCTCGTCACGAACCTAGGTACCGGAGCGCCTTCTAAAGGACACAAACACTGGCTACAGTATAGCCGATCGTAATGCACATGGTTAGAACCATCAAATATCAGTGTGAAATTGGCGGGAAAGAGCAAGGAAAGAGACACCAAAATTTCGCTCCCGAAATCCTATCCTTACGCAGGATCCCTCAAGGCCTCAAGTATTACTTATGACAACCGCAAAACTTGAATCAAAAGCCGATTGTATTCAGGTCAACAGACGATCTGGCGAATACATACAGAAATGCCAACACAGGAGGGCGTGGGTTAAACGCACAAGAGAACATTGGACGCATATTTGGAAATAAAAACCGAGACCGTTACTCAGTACTCAACGTTCAACCATGTACAGTTCCGTGGTCACGCGTGCTGCCCTAGTGCTGTCGTCATAACAGCTACCGCGCTCGTAGTCGCGTCCACCGCCGTATCCTGGGTCGTAATCACGGTAGCCAATAGACGTGCACGACCAGTGTCCACTTTGTGCCAGTGGCTGAGACCAGACCCGTGGAGGTTGTTCCTAATGTTGTGACCTCCTTTGCAACCACTGTGTAATTTATTTATCGTATGAAAGGAAAGGAGAGGTTATTGTTGAATTGGGATAAGAACAAGAGGGAGGCATACCTACGACCACCGCGTCCAGTGCTCCTGCTTTGGCTGGAGCGGCGGGAAGCTCGGCACCGCGACCACGACCTGGGGACCGAACGCCAGTGTTCCAGCTGGGTTCACCGGTCGTGGGGCCGACCACCGTTCATGTTCGCATGGTGATCGCGAAATTTGAAAGCTTGAAGGTGCGATTCTTGGGAGTTCCAGGCTGAAGAAAAAAGACCACCACGGGAACAACGTCGATTCATGTCGGAGAGGATCCAGAAATGGGAGAGAAATGGGAGAGATCAAAATGTGGGGTAAGCTAGTTTGTCACTGACTCGGACGTCATTTTTCTGTGAGGCTCGACGTCATTCATCCAAGGTGAGCACGCGACATTTCTACCCGTAAATCTCTCGCAAGCACATTCCAGCAGCTCCAACGCCAAATGGAACCTCCTCGAGCGATGGAAACCAACGTTGCTTCTGGAGCCAGAGATCAAGACCAGTATCGACTATCAGCGAGATCCACCAACCTCGACGCTCCACATGCGAATCTACACCCAACGAATCTCGAACAACGTGTACCCCTCTTCGTCCGCCCGACCCACCCCATCCACTCTCTCCACTCGTTCTCTGCCCACGATCGCAAGACGCGCCCCTGATCTTTCCCCGTCACCCACCCTACCCACGACAGGAAACGCTTCTTCAACCGTCTTGCCCAATCCCTCGTGTCTCCCAGTCGTCCTCACCGGAATAATCAACCAAAATTCCCCATCCCTTTTCAACGTCCGTCCGACACACCCCTTAATCCAGCTCGCATGCTCCGGATGGTATACCACGTCCGCCGCGAGCACAACGTCGTACACGCCCCCGCTCGAGGTACGAGGTACCGCACACCAATCGAGCTTTTCCACAGACACGTCCACCGCGCTGCGATTGTGCCGCACGTTCTGATCCAGGTTCTCCAACACGCTCGGGTGATAGTCCGTCGCCTTGATATTGGCTCGGACCGACGTCCGAGAGAGGATCTGGGCGGCTGTGATGCTGAGTAGACCTGTCCCAGCGCCGAGCTCGAGCAGTCGGCGTCGACGTATGCTGGTCTCTGTCTTCGTGTCCTGAGAGATGACGCTCGTGGGTGTGGGTATCGAGGTGCAGGGGTGCAACGCCCCAAGGTATCGCTCTGGATCCAAACACATGCGCTCCGCAAACACGATGGCGCTCCCCCAGCTTTGGAGTCCGACGGCAGTATGATCGGTCCCGTCCACAGGCGCATCGTTCAATTCGACCCTGATCGGTGAGACGTCCCAACGACGGCAGCGATGACACGATGGCTTACGAAACGGAAAGACAAATGTGCGAGTCAACGCTTCTTCGGGTACGTCGTCGCCTGCAAAACGCGCGAGGAGTCTCGACACGTCTTCGAGGCACGTCGTTCGCGCTTCTTGCTCCTCGTCCGACTGCGCCCCACGAACCCAAGTATCACCCCGTTTCACCAATTCAATTATCCAATTGATTGCATAACCGCGTTCGAGCTCGTCTGAGCGTAATATATCCATATCCAATGCCTTGTCTTCCTCCTCCATCTCTTTGTCCATCGCGTCTGCGTCTCTTGTTTCGTTTGCATTGTCGTCCTGTTCGCTTTGTTCGTCTTCCTCGGCAGAGGCATATCCAGAATCGGGGACACCATCATGGAGGACGAGGCGCGCCGTTCGCTTGGGTCGCAAAACCGGTACAGCCTCGGACAATGACTGTTTGAGCACTGGTACGGCACCCATCGCCGTCAACGATGGTGCATGGGGGAAATACACATCTCGGAGTGCTCGCAGCGCTTCTCCGACGCGTGCCGCGCTGCAAGCGTGGAGGTCAGCAAGCACTGGGAGGACTGTGGTGGGGGAAGAGGGGTGTGTCATTCGTTTGAAGTGGGTGGTCCGGGTATCGTTTCGCGTAATGAGCCGAAATATCTCTATCGAATCTTGTTCGTCTAGGTTTGTGTGGATTCTAGTTCTATGTTCTATGTCCGAGTCGGTCCTCCGATGTGCCCGTCGAGAAAATCTATTGAAAAAAAAAAGCAGGTGAGCCGAATGTGATTGAACAACACAGGCTCGTCGAGTAAAAAAACAGAGCCTGCGTTGCTATTGCACAAGGACCGCCATCATTGCGGTGTGAGGAGTGGAGAGGAAAAAGCGAGCGGACAAGCAGCCACTAGGCGCGGTTTTTCTTCGCGGGTCGGAGTTGATGAGGTCACGATCGCATAAGGGCGGCGCACGTTGGTCACGCCGAGATTAGATAAGACGAGATCGGTCACACTCCCAAACACAATCATGTCTACTCAGACGACGTTGACGGTCTCATATTCGCTGTCTCCACCAGAAGAAACGAACTCACCGCCCTCGCTCGCGCCAAATGGTGCACACGCGTTTGCGGTCGAGGCTGACAAGACAGCCAACATTGGAGAGTACTACGTTGCGCTACAAAAGTCGATCGTTGCTGCGAGAGAAAAGCTGGGGGAGGAGCTGACTGCGTGGCGAGATGCGGTGGGGAATGCGGAAGCAGGGAAGGAGAAGGCTGCTAAAGCTGCCCGGGCAGAGGACGAAGAGGGCTCGGACTCGGAAGAACAAGCAGACCTACTCTAGATTCCGAGCGCCATACCAGGTAGGTCCATACCGACAACATGGATTCCCGCTGAAATTGTGATGATTGGCAGTATGCACTACAATACACATTATGACGCCTCGTTCCCAAAGTCTGCGCCTGTACACTGTGAGAGACTGTAAACATTTATTCACGCCTTGCCCTTTCGCTTTAGCTCCTCGCGCTCCTCAGCCATGATCTCCGCATCGATCTTGGCACCCCTCGAGGGTTCGTTGCCGTGAAACGTCGCCGGTCCCAAAGGGTCCACTTTGGGGTCCGCACTAGGGCTCAACGCCCCCTCACCATGCGCGACACCCAGGGAGCGCTTATGCGCCTCAACCATCCTCTCCCCAATCTCCCGTTCGTCCCTATCATCGCCGATCCAAATGAAACGACAAGGGTCAGTTCTGATGCACGCCATCAATCACGAGGAGACGGAGACGCACAGCTGATTGATATCGATGTGCCATTGATCAGGGACGTGTTTCTTGGGCAGGTTGTGGTCTGTCTGTTTAGACGGCCTGTGACCACCAGCGCGGCGGAACGAGGTCGGTGAGGGTGTTCGAACTGAGTGGTTGGAGAGACATACCGCTGCTCGTGGTCCTCGTATATTTGGGGGTTGCCCACCTTGGACATCATGGCGCCTGAGCGACAGTCAGGTCCGGTCATGTCTCTCTGATATTGTATGCAGTGGTTCAAGGTTGAGATGGTTTTAAGATGGGCGTGACATAGGACGTCACCGTCATGACATCATGAAATCGACCGCTCCATTCCAAGCTACCTGCTGCCAAGACCGTTTTGCGAGTTGAATCAAGTCGACAAGCAAGTGACTGATGGGCGATGCCTCGCGGGAACTCGTGACAGAGTCAAATTATTCAAAAAGCACTTGAATTGCAGAAAGACATACGAAAAACGACAGGCATGAATGTAGGGACCACCGGCCTGCATCTCCGCCTGCACGAGGCGCAGATGCCATAGCGCTAAGACGTACCGAAAAAACGTCCATCTTCGCCCTACTTTGGCACAGACCACTCTACGATAGGTGTGGACTGTAATTTGACTGAGTGCGTTGAAGAACACAACGAAAATCGTTCGAGCGTTGTTTCCAGGTGAGTGTCACGTGCAGGGCTTGCGGGCCGCTGGTGCCGGACGCGTGTGAGCTTGTGAGGTTGAAGCTAAACCATCAAGTTCAGGAGTTGAATTAAACGGCGGATACGTGGAGTCGTCTGCTGGAGACCAACGGTCTTTCAACGCTTGACAAGTTCGCTCTCTTGAACGGCGAAGCAGCAAGTTCAACAAACGCGCGGTGCAAAAGGATCCGCAACGTCGAACAAGCTGCCACTGGCAAAGTCACTGCAGGGTTGAATTCATCACTCGTCTAGACGTCTGCTGCGTCACCAAAGGTGGCCAAAAACGCGTTCGTCCGTGGTGTTAACACCATGGTAAAGGTGTCGAGTTTCAAAGCGTTAAATAATACCCTGACAGTCCTGACTGATTGTCAGGTTTGAAAGGCGGTCGCCTGTCGTGCACTTCCTGCAAGGGCAGACGGACTGTTCGTGGTCGTACCACAACTTGGCCTCATAATGATCTGCCATGTCAATTCCGCTGGTCGTTTTAGAGTCGTCGGTGCGGATGGTGATGCTTTGTCTGCTGTCCGTGACCATCCGCGGCCAGTATTGGGTTCGTACCGTGGTCGGTTACTTCCCTCTCTCGTTTCCCTGTTCATCGACAAGATGCGCAGCATTTTTTTTCCAGCTCCTCTTACTGCTCAGGATGCAATGATCAAGCATCAGCACCTCTGCCGCCGGTTACTCGCGCAATCCCGTCAAGTGCCAGGTCTTCAAGTGCAGTTGCGCGAGCACGAATCGCCGAGGTGGTTACAGTCCCGTGAGTTGGGTTCCCTCTGCGTCATGTTCACCGTCTGATGCACCACCAATCCGGGGTTCCCCAGTTCGCCCTTTCCACTGCACCGCAGACGATGTGGCTCTGTCTTACTCCCTGGATGCGGTCAACCAATTCCGTGCACATTGTAAAAACCCCAACGAATACTCAGTGAAGATGACCTACTTTTCGTCGCTCACCTACACTGTGCCTCGTCATGGATTGGTACGTTTCACGCAACGAGATGGCTGACTATACGTCAGTAGAAGTGTTTCCACTAGCTGTTCCGACGATGGTCTGATTTTGTATTTAGGAAGGCCCATGTCGGTGCCCTGCCAGCGGCTGAGATCAATGGCAACCTAATTGCCCTAAATGCGCTCGCGAGGGCACTTTTGGATGCCATTAAGGGCTTTCGTGCACCATTCCTCAACTACGCTAACGAGACATTTTATCTACTTGCTGTGGCTGATTTCACGTATGATTCGTCGACCACTTCCTTCATTCCTGTCACCGACATGGATACGGACGCTTACTGACCATACACGTTGGACTACGGCCTTGCTGATGACTGTTTGACAGTCGAAGCAACCTGTTAAGGGCAACCACAGATCCCCGGTCTCTGGGAGATACCCACATATGCCTTCTTTGACGAGCTCGGTGTAGATGGTCCGCACTTCATGGATCCCTCGTTGGAGACTGCAAATGGCGCGCCGACTGTGAATGATACTGCCATGCTGGAGTATATGATAAACATATTCACTGCACATTACAACGGAAACCATCCACCCATTGCGTTGTACACACTCCCTATCCATCTCTCCATACGTCTATTGATCATTGTGTGGTATTATTTTCCAAGTGCCCATGCGCGCTACAGAAGACGTACCCCGGTGTTGATGCACCTAGCTCGACCGTCAACATGATCACTTGGATTGGCTTCAGGAGCAACAAGATGTATGGATAGCGTCCAACGAAGAATTTCTTGCCTGGGTGCAGAACCCATCTCAATCTCTCAACTGGACATCTTTGATCCCTTCAACGACTCCTGACATTGATCCGACAAGCAATGGCATACCGGCCAACAAGCAAGGTTGGTTCAACGAGTATGCCTTTTCGAATTTCCTGTTTTTTTTTTTTACTGTACAAGCTTGGTTTCTCCGTTACCGGATGCTCCGCTGACCATGACAATCACCATGGCTCCCCACAAAGCGAACCCTTGCCAGCAAACCTGAACCTGCCTCAGAAAGCCCCTGAGGGTCTACAGGGGAGATTCAGACATGAACCCTTCTCTCTTCGTTTCCCAGCGGCCCCAGCGCCCGCCAACTACTCTACCCCTTTCTGGGACTCCATGGCAAGTATCTGTCTCTGTTCCTCCGAGGACTGCGAGTTTTGTGGATAATTCGCGATTGATCGGAATACGTCTGTTTTTGCCGAATACCACACCGGGGGTCAATTCAAATTCTCAAACATTTGTCGAGTCGCGCAAACCACGACGGAAGATGATGCCGCCAGCGACGACGTCCTACTGCGACCCAGGGAATACGTGCTGACATGGAACATGTTTTACTCATCATTGCGTTCTGACAGTCATCTAACGACGCTCTGTATCTAGCATCCTGTCGCCTTGTCACCACAGACCCGCACAAATACTTCTCCCGCTCCTTCATCACCCACGCGAAACAACTGCCATCAGAGTCGGTCAAGGGTGACTGGCGTCGCGCTGAACCCACAGAGGTCCAAGGGTTCGTCGTCGCTGGGTTAAGGAGTGGACGGTTGCCGTTGGTGTTGCTGAGTGCGGAGGAGCGGGTGACGTGGAACATCATTCCGATCAAGTGTGCGTATGTCAAGGTGCCGTGTGTAAAGGAAGTGCATCATCGGAGGGGCGAATGGAGCGGGGTATGTGCGGTGGTGGTGAGGGGATAAGGGACAGGTGGTGAGGGCGAGAGTGGGGAGTGGGGTCAGTTGGAGGCGGTTATGATCTTGGTGTTTCCTGGGTCTTTGCAGCTTGAGTGTCATGTGACTCTTGTCATGAGTTGACACAATTCCAAAACATTGACCTATGCTTGTCATGCATGAGTAATATCAGATGGGTCTGAAGCATCTACACTCTTGTTCCTTTGTGTAACAGAGAGTTTCTAGGGAGTACACATCTTTGCATAGGTGGCAATCACACCCATCAGCACCCTCAACTTCACACATGGATCAATATGAGTACTGTGTGAAAATACAAACTGCATTGTTTCCTCTGTCCTATTCTAAAGAGCCAAGACCAAACATGATAAGAAGTATAGTAGGAAGTAGCATAAAAATAGAAAGAGAAAGAGAATTACCTCCAACATGAGGCCCAAGACTCCCCAAACAAAGATTCATCATTAAAGTCAATATGGCAAACTCTGTCTGAAGATATCACTAAAGAATGGACAGTAAGATGAAGGTTCTTTCTGTTCCAAGGAGCAAGCCAGCCTAAACAAGCAACATTAGAAGATTGAATCCAGCCATCTACCTCCTCAAGGTCACCAAAAGAAACAAGTTCTTGAAACCTCCACACCTTGATGGAACAATCATTAGACCCAGTGACAACATGATTTCCATCAGGTGAAAAGGCAATGGATGTAATCCAATCTGAGTGGCCCTGGAATGGGCCTGCCACACCCTGACCAGTGTTTGCATTCCAAACTCTAATGGTCTTGTCATCAGAGCCAGAGACAATATATCTGCCATCAGGTGAATAGACAACAGAGTTGACCCAACCTGTGTGCCCCTGAAATGGACCTGCCACACACTGACCATCAGTTACATTCCAAACCCTAATGGTCATGTCCCTTGAGCCAGAGACAATGTGCCTGCCATCTGGTGAATAGGCAATAGAGTTGACCCAATCAATATGTCCCTGAAATGGGCCTGCCACATACTGACCAGTGGTTGCATTCCAAACCCTAATGGTCTTGTCAACAGAGCCAGAGACAATGTGTCTGCCATCAGGTGAATAGGCAACAGAGCTGATCAAATTTGTGTGCCCTTGGAATGGGCCTACCTCACACTGACCAGAGGTTGCATTCCAAACCCTAATGGTTGTGTCCCAAGAGCCAGAGACAATGTGTTGGCCATCAGGTGAATAGGCAACAGAGCAGACTGTATTGGTGTGCCCCTGGAATGGATCTGCTACACACTGACCAGTGGTTGCATTCCAAAGTCTGATGGTGTGGTCCCTAGAGCCAGAGACAATGTGTCTGCCATCAGGTGAATAGGCAACAGACTCAACTGGATCTGTGTGCCCCTGGAAGGGAACAGCTACACACTGACCAGTGGCTGCATTCCAAACCCTACTGGTCTTGTCCCAAGAACCAGAGACAATGTGTTTGCCATTAGGTGAGTAGGCAACAGAGAAAATGTAATCTTTGTGCCCCTGAAATGGACCTGCCACACACTGACCAGTGGTTGCATTCCAAATCCTAATAGACTTGTCCAATGAGCCAGAGACAATGTGTCTGCCATCATGTGAATAGGCAGCAGAGAAGACTGAACCTGTGTGCCCCTGAAATGGACCTGCCACACACTGACCAGTGGTTGCATTCCAAATCCTAATGGTGTGGTCCCTGGAGCCAGAGACAACATGTTTGCCATCAGGTGAATAGGCAACAGAGAAGACCCAATCACTGTGCCCCTGGAATGGACCTGCCTCACACTGACTAGTGGTTGCATTCCAAACCCTAATGGTGTGGTCCCTAGAGCCAGAGACAATGTGTCTGCCATCAGGTGAATAGGCAACAGAGTAGACCAAATCTGTGTGTCCCTGGAATGGACCTGCCACAAAGTGACCAGTGGCTGCACTCCAAACCCTAATGGTCTTCTCCAAACTTGAGCCAGAGACAATATGTCTGCCATCAGGTGAATAGGCAACAGAAAAGACTGCATTTGTGTGCCCTGGGAGTGGGGCTGCCTCACACTGACCAGAGGTTGCATTCCAAACCCTAATGGTGTTGTCTCTTGAGCCAGAGACAATGTATTTTCCATCAGGTGAATATGCAATAGAGTTGACTTCATTTGTGTGCCCCTGGAATGGATCTGCCTCACACTGACCAGTGGTTGCATTCCAAACCCTAATGGTGTTGTCCCTTGAGCCAGAGGCAATGTGCCTGCCATCAGGTGAATAGGCAACAGAGGTGACTGGATCTGTGTGCCCCTGGAATGGGCCTGCCACACACTGACCAGTGGTTGCATTCCATACCCTGATGGTGTTGTCCTCAGAGCCAGAAACAATGTGTCTGCCATCAGGTGAATAGGCAACAGAGTGGACTGCATCCATGTGTCCTTGCAGGGTATGAACCTCTGCTGGCCAACTCCCTGGGTGTCCTGAGGTGGAAAACATATGCTTCTGAAGGTGCTCATCCCAGAGTTTACAAAGTGGTGAGCTGGTTGGAGTCTGGGGCATGGCTGATAGATAGAGGTGGGGAGTGGATTCTCTGAGGACAGGAGAAAACACTTGAATGAATTGATGTGCCTCTGATGCCAATGTAGCTATTTCTTGGTTCTAGTAACATCCTCTTCAGCACTCACCACAGACCATTATGCTTCATCTTACCTTGGCCCATCTGGTCAGGATGCTGCAGGTCTCTAGGGCAGATAGGATGGGTGACAATGGAGAGGAGAGGCAGAGAAGGCTGATGGCTTCAAGCCAGTAGGGGAAGATGGCCTTGAAGAAAAGGGTGACCTCTTTCAACAGTTCTGGGGCACAGATGGTGTGTTGCAGGTGGTGCATCCAGTATTGGCATGAGTATGCCAAGTGAGGGGGAATGGCCTTGTTCACTCGACTCAGCAAGCCAGGGATGGCATTGTTGCACACCCGAGAGCCCTTCAGGTTACAGATGTTGAATCGGAGCATATCTTGCATGCAACCAACCAATGCTTGCCCAAGACAGAGATAATGCTGGGGTAGAATGTTGACATGAAACATTCCACTACGAGCTTCGTCTAGTAAGAAGTCGCGGAATGAGGTATGGAGCGGACGAATGGGCTTCTCTTCATCAAGCACTCCATCCAGCAGTGATCCCATGGGTTTAATGATTGCTCGAATATTCAAGTCTCCGCCAAAGAGAGCAGAAAGGGAAGTGAGTGACAACGGCTCGTTGAGTGCAAGCA
The DNA here is from genome assembly GCA_038090935.1 of Hortiboletus campestris. NCBI lineage: Eukaryota > Fungi > Basidiomycota > Agaricomycetes > Boletales > Boletaceae > Hortiboletus > Hortiboletus campestris. The sequence continues at coordinate 37,895 of JBBPNN010000022.1, forward strand.
CAACCGCCATCACCGTTCGAAACCGTTCTCGAGTATTGTCCATGGTGAACAGCTGACTTAATATACTCTCGTACAGTTTGTCCAACGAGTGACCGCCGCCAGTGTTGGCACCTTGCAGGAGTTGGTCAAGTCGCTCCAGTGGGTCGAGCCCAACAGTACCCTCCCCATCGATGAAATGGCATGCAGTGGATGCCCACTGGAAGAGATGTTGGGAATGATGGACGAGCAGTCGACACCATTCCCTCTCCGGCCAACAAGATTCGAGTTCGGTATATCGATAGAGGGAGTGGTGGATGAATTTCTCGATATCTCCGTCGACGACGTGTTGCGGGACGTCGCTCATTTGTTTACGTATGATCTGAGGACCAGGCAAGAGTTCGGCCAGGATGTCGGTTTCCGGGCGCGCAGTGACGAGGAACCGAAGATTGGTCGAAAAGGCGTTGTTGGCGATCTTCTCAGAGATGGCCCGTAGTAGACATCGGCGACTAGCTGGACCCCCACTTTCGTCGAGAGCGTCGATGACGATGACTAACGGCCCAATGGTGTGGAGGTGCTTGCTAGGTTCGATGATGAGCCCCTCGATTTGCTCCATGGGAGATTGCGACGTGCGAAGCGCTCGATCATCTCTCACGACCTCCCATAGCGCTGACTTGTACTGCGGATCGTGATCAGAGAGGTCCCGCGCGATAGTGCTGAACAGATTTTTCGGGTTGCGGTTCGCAGCGTCGGCACTGGAAAAGCAATACGACGACCCTAGCCGCTTTTGCCCGTCATACAGTCGAGCGATCGTGTGAGCCACAGCAGACTTGCCCGATCCAGCGACCCCAGTCAAAAGGCACACTCGCGGTGCATCCTCCTCGGGATTGTTGAGAATGTCACAAATTTCTCGCAGCAAGGACTCGCGCGTCCCCGCCAGGCACCCTTTCTCCCGCTCAAACCTAGCGCCGAACGCATACGGCATGTCGTTCAGGTCCATAGATTCCGCTGTATTCCAGGCCTGTGAACTACTGACCGCACTCTCAAGACGTCAGACCTACCAGTGTGTTTCACGACATTCATCATACGAACGACGGTGACCCCTGTCTGCACTGCAACTCCCTCCACGAGTGCAGTCTTGAGTTCTCGTAACTTGTTCTCGTAACCAGTGATCCTTCCATCGATGTCAGACATCGTGTATTTTGCCGTCCGAAGCCCTATATGTGGAAATCAGTGGTGGCCACTATGTAGCCAGTGGTGACTGACAGAAGTTCTTTCCTTTCGCGTATTCGGTGATGAAGTACCCGCACTCCGTCACCTGCTGGGTCAGAAGCGTGACAGTCTTGATGTGGGCTTTGACTGCCTTCAAAGGCTCGGCATCGGAAACGAACGCAAAGACGTCGCTCATCGTGCCTGCCAGGCGAATGATCTGCTCATCACGATTTTTCTGGTTTACGAGCACCTGCGTGAACCATTATCCGCGATCAGCGACGGTATGGATATCGAGTAACAGGCAGACCTGATTCACAGCTGATATCACCGACCAAGCCAGCGACGCATACGGGTGAATCTGTGTGGCATTCAGACCGTGAGGAACTCTCAGTCGGCGAGGCGCTGATCATCAAATACCTGTGCAACACCTGCTACAATCTGGTTAAAGAGTTGCATCTTCTGAAACAAAACACCCCATGTAGTCTCGAATGTCTGTGCCTCGGTCACGACGCGTGTGCTAGTATCGACAACTGGACTGAGGTGGCCGACGACTGCGGGGGTGGGGTTGGGTGGGTTGACCGCTGCGTTCGCCGCAGCGACAGCCTCTGAAGCTTGACGTTCGTCTGCATCGAGGTCCCCTTGCGGCTCGGCATCCAACGCAAACTTGATCGTGATCTCACAAAGATCGGACCCATCGGAGGTATCCTTGCGAAGAGCGTCTTCAAACACTTATGGCCATACAGCTTGCGTCAGTAGACCAGGTCGCACATAATACCCTCGTACCGCCATCCTTCAACTTTCCCAATATCCCGCCGATAGTATCCGTCAGACTTCCAGCTAGTTCGTTCTTTCCGACGCAGTGCTTCTGGTACACCTTTACGAGGAGGACGGAACGATCGTTCACGTCACTACCGATATTCAATTTCCTGACGTACAGCACAGGACGTGTACGCACAAATAGAAAATACTATCCCAAGAGGTGCGATTCTTTGCCTCTTTTGCGCTGTTTGTCGACCGCGAGGTATCGCCTACGGTAAATCGGACGTAGTGTTGCCTCGCAACCGGTATTTTGCGCCGTGCTTGGGTTTGAAGTTCGACCTCTGAAAGAAAGCTAACTCGGACACAACGGAAGGTCCAACGTTGCGACCCCACCTTTGATAGCGATTGTTTTTGCCCTAGAACCACGTTCAGCACATTCTCAACGCAATCAAGGACATAATCCATATCCATACATGACACTTTGAGCTGGATTGGTTGTGTTCATGGGGTTATAGGTGAAAGTGATGTAGTATATGATGACTGGGAGGGGAGAGACGGTAGGCGCACGAGGTTGCGAACCGACCTTGAAGCTGTGTAACGTGTGGTTACGATGCGGTGTGGAGGCCAATTAGCACATGACGACTATGTAAACATCCGCACTCGGATCACACTTTCCAGGTCAACGAAGGTCGCCCGTCGACTCCACATCACCCAATGCCCCCTCCACCCTGGCGGACGCTTCGCCTTTGTCCTCCCTCCTGGATGTCTCTACGGTGGCGGAATTGGCGATGACGAAGGCGTGAACGCTTCGCTCGCACGTCCGCCTGGACCTTGTCAAACGCGCTTCGAGATACGCGTCGATGGTGGGCAGACGCAGTTTGAGGTCCCCCTACCGCACTGTATAGACGACACCGAGCCGGCGCGTCCGCGTCGGCTGCCAACGCATTCACGTCGATCGTGACCAGCGTCAAGGCCCGGCGCGCACGTCTCCCGTGGCGCGCAAGAGTGGTGGCGCCCACTGCACCGAGATTCGTGCTCGGACCGCTGGGATCGACGATGCGTGTGCCCAAGCGTCGGTGGGCACCATTCTTTTCTTCGTTTTTGTTCGCTGGATGATCTTGCTCCCCCGGTTAAGGATTATCAACCTACCTCGCCGCCACCCGGGCCCTCACCAATCGCGTGTCTCTCCCTCCGTAACTACCTCATCCCCCGCACCCGTCTCCGCTCTCACACCCACCTCCCCGCTCAACCCTACCATGCCCTCCTCACCTCCCCACCTCATCTCCCCCACCAAACGCCGCACCCTCTACCTCTTTACGCCGAAGGCCCACAAGAGACCGTCGAGGCGCCTGCGAGAGGACTCGTCACAGGGATCCAGCGGTTGCGCTGCGTCTTCGGTTCGTCGAGCCCGTGTCCTGTGAGGGTCAGGGTTTAGGCTTGGGTACGTCTCAGGATTAGCGTGTGCAATGGGTAGAATTGTCCAAGATCACAGAGGTGTCGGAATTGATGAAGATGCGAGGAAGAGAAGTCCTCGTCACGAACCTAGGGATCGGAGCGCCTTCTAAAGAACCCAAATACTGGCTACAGTATAATCGGTCGTAATGCACATGGTTGGAACCCTCAAATATCTGACCGGAAAGAGATCCCAACTTTCTCTAAATCCTGATGCACCACCCCTCAAGCATTATGACCTCGTACCGCCCACAAGCGGTGACCAGCCGCAAAACTTGAATCAAATGCTAATTGTATTCAGGTCAAGAAACGACCCGGCAAATACATACAGGAATGCTAACACATGAGGCAGTGAGCGAAACGCACAAGAAAACATTGGACATATTTTTGGAATCCGTGGCCGTTAGTCAACCGTGTACGGTTCCGTGGTCAAGTGTGCCGCCCTAGCACCTCCTGTCTTCGTAACCGCCACCGCGCTCGTAGTTGCGTCCACCACCGTATCCTCGGTCGTAATTGCGGTACTCACCATCATAGTCGCGCGGGCGGTCTTCGTAACCCCGCCAACCACCGCGGCCGCCTCGGTGGTCATGGTCACGCGAGTGGCAGCTGTCCCATGGTCAAAGATCATAGTGTCGCTCGTCTGCATCGCAGCCTCAGATCGTTTGTCTACAACAAATAACCCGAACATGCAGTCGTGGCGTTTCGGCGCCCCGTAGTAGTGGGTGCCCCTCCACGTCCACGTCGAGCTTAATGTTCCAGCGACAGTCAGCGCCGACAGCAAAACACTAAAATACCCCCATGTCACCTTTTCGACAGTGACGATTTTCTTTTGCCCATGATCTCCGTCGCGTTCAACGCGATGATGGCAGCGTCGGCTTCCTCGACGGTCTCCATAGTGACGAAACTGAACCCACAAGATTCGCAAGTGAGGCTCGTACATGACGACAAACGCCTTCCCGCCCCAGAACTACTCGTCGTCAGTAACCAGTAACCCCATTCTCGCCGGAGACGCGGACCCCAAGAAGAAGCAGAAGCAGATAGACGAGGGACAGACGTACACGACCAATCTTAGCTCGCGCGTGTCGACTTTGTGGCTGAGACCAGAGACGTGGAGGTTGTTTCCAGGATATTTTTCATATCAAAGGAAATAAATAAAAAGGCAAGGTTACCTTTGAATGGGGATGAGAACAAGAGGGAGGCGTACCCTCGATCATCACGCCCACTCCTGCTTCGGCCGGAGCGGCGGGGAAGCTCGCCATCGCGATCATGACGTAGGGACCGAACGCCACTGTTCCAGCTGGGTTCGTCGCCGTGTGGCGGACCGTTCATGTTCGCATGATCCCAGAAGGCGCAATATCTTGGGAGTTCCAGGCTGAAGACCGCCACGGGGGATTAGCGAATGGGAAGAGAGAAATATCTATGTTGATTCATAGGAGAGGAGAGGTCAAGAGAGGAGAGAGAAATGGGAGAGGTGCAGGGTGTACATGCTGTGTGGGGTAAGCTAGTGTATCCCGGATGTCATAGTCGCCGAGAAGGATGACAATGGGTGGAAAAACATGGAGAACAATTTCATTAGATGTACAACAGAGTCAATCAATCAATCAATGAGACTCAGTAAGATGGCAAGATAAGTGGTAAGACCTAGTCTGGTAACCAGCCCGCTATGAGGTTGTTGCCGCGTTGAGAGGCAAACCGTCGATAGACCAACGCGGCAACCTGATAGACCGGTCTGGTCACCAGACTAGGTAAGACCGCGGCAAGACTTCCTGTGACAGCTTTCATGGTTGGATCGAGAAAGATCAAAGACCGACAATATCCGCATGCCAGTACTAGTGGACTGCCTCCACCATTAATTTGAATCAAAACAAGCAGAGTTTGATGCCGGATTGTCCCAAATTCACGGTCAACTTTGGGAACACACTCGTAACCAACCGGAGCCAACAATATGCCCTAGCAGCATGAGACTACACAAAAGCAGGTCGTTACAAGTCAGAAATCAGATACGGTAGTAGTGCTAGGAGGTGTCCACAAGATTGGAGAGTATAAGAGACAGGGACAGCAGAATAGAGCAAGTAGGGGTGTCGCTATGAACGGGGTTCTGACAAGAGATAAAACAGTAGGTTGTTTGAAAAGACAGGTGGAGGCGAGACGCGATGAGAACCACTCATACGACAAGCGGACCCTTCATTCCATCGCCACGCCGTGCAGCAATCACACCACGAATGGCCACAACGATGATCGCAAACGTAACGACAATCCTGAGAGTGAGGTAAATAAGACGAAGTGAGATTATGTTTGAGACGCTTTTACCAAATGATCCAGGCGAAAGCCTCTAGGGCATTCAGTTGTCCGCAGTAAACAAACACGAATTCGTTTCTGCGGGTATTCTGATTTGAACGGTCGGCCATGTCATGAATGTGTACTTACGTGCAGTTCAATCCACCACCAAGAGTCGAAGTGATGCTAGCTGCACCTGCAGTCCAGAATATCCATGTGAGGAGTAAACTATGTCGCACATTAGCAAGCCGAACGCGAAGAGGAGTCAAATAATCCATACAAGCAAATATGAGATCCAACACTGTTGATCACGCTATCTGGCATGGTGAAGAAGAAAAACATGTACATTGCAGACAGCGCAATCGTCCATATGGATGCGAATAGGAGGAAAGCAGTGCGATCCCGCTCGTCATTGCTGAAGTAGTTGCCGTATCGGTTGAATTGAGTAACAAGAAAGGCAGATATTGACAGCTACAGAGCCGTCGGATGAGAATGTAGCTTTGAAGTGGCCACAAACGTACCTCGATTATACTGAAAACAATAAGCACTCCGAGCACGACTGCGGGAGGTTTCAGATCGATTACTGCGCAAAGGGGCGGAGCTTACTAGGGTGTCCCTTGCGAATCCAATCTTCGAAAGCCATTTGTTAGAATATACGGAAAGTGAGTGTTATCTCTGGGGGTCGTGAATTCGTGCAAGTGATCGTAAGGACGTCGAAGATGTAAAGTCGGACTGAGCCCGTGGAGTTCAACATGGAGTGGCTGTGCGGATATTCCCACGGTAAGGAGCTGACGTCATACGCGTGGCATCACTGAGACGTGGCATTGCGAACAACAGTATGTCTGGCCGGATGAAACGTCTCAATGTGAAAAGTAGTATGGTACATGTAATGACGATATACAAGGCAGGAACAATAGAGACACTCAGCTGCACGAAATTAAAAGACTCTGCTTATGGAAGACTCTTCATCTGGAACGCAAACTCGGTCTCCCGGATGTAGATCACTGCAGACAACCTTGGGATTGACGATGCGGAATTTATCCATGGTTGAATTGTGGCGACGGGCGATGTCCCAACAGGTATCACCAGGTTGAATGACATACGGAATTGTGGTGCTGGGACAAGGGGCAGGTGTGGCAAGAGTGGGCGAAAACGCGAGCCGCCAAACGAGTAAAAGGATGGCCGCAATGATAAGGAAGAAGGGGAAAAGGGTTCGATAAGCCCCTCCTCGAAGAACATGACGAGAGCCATGCTGAACAAAGTCAGGTTAGTCTTACGTGTACTCGAGGTAGTAGTGTACATACCTCATCTACTGCAAGAGGTTGGTAACCGTCACCACGAGCAGGTGCAGCTTCGACGTCATTGTCTCCGCTCCCATCTGCAGAGATAGCGATAGGCAGTTCGGCGACTATTACACGACATTGAGATTGTCGTCTGCTAAACGGGCAGTAAATCGGTACCTTGGGTCAATTCTCCAAACTCGGAGCCTTCAGGACCTTTGTACACGAGCCCTTCCCGATCACGAAAGTAGTAGCACCCAGTGTCAGCATCATAGCCAATGCGTTTCATTCCCTCCGGAAGTCTGTAATCATCCTAAATACGGTATGTCAATTGATGTGGGACTGTCATGTGAAGAAACGACATGCCTCGTCGTATTGCGTCCAGCGCCCCATTAGTGAATTTGCACGGGTGGTCCAGCCAGGAATCAAGCGCTGTGGTAAGAAAGATAGTCGGCGCGACAGTCCTATGGAGCACGGCAAATCCCGAAAAAGTGCCTTTCGCACAGACAAACAAAGATTTCTGTAGCTCTGGAAACTCGTCGCAATGCAGTTGGTTCAATCGATGGAATGCGAGTTTGTGTAGGTTAGATATCCCACATACGCATGCCATGTTTTGTTTTGCGGAGGGAATCATGACATACACAGAAATGGAAGTGTGTCATATCAAGAGTAAACAGGTGCGCTCGCCAACATCCTCATCCCCCTACCGCCATGGCCGACGTTCAGGCTCCCCCACTAAGCCAGATTCCCGCCCAAGTCGCCCCCACAGTGCCTGATGCCGCTGCTCAGCCTGGGCCAGAAAATGAAGTCGCTTCGGAGACGCTTTATATCCAAAATCTCAACGAGAAGATAAAGGTCGATGGTCAGCATCCACGATAATATGCCCCCTCTAATCAGCTGACGGCCATCTCGGCAGTACTTAAAGCATCCTTGCGAGGTCTTTTCAAATCGTATGGCGAAGTACTAGATGTCGTCGCCCACAACAATCTACGGATGCGCGGTCAAGCATTCGTGTCGTTCGCATCACCTGAGATCGCCGCTAAAGCAATGAAAGAGGTGCGGGGATTTCCTCTGTACTCAAAACCCATGGTAGGCCACTTATCGCTCACTATCGATTCCATCGTTATGCTAACATTCCGCCACAGCAAATATCATTTGCCAGAACGAGATCGGACGCGGTGGTAAAACGCCTGGATGGTGAAAACTTCGAGGCACACAAAGCTCGGCGGGCCGAGCACAAGCGTATGCAATACTCACTGCTTGCCTGTGCACGTCTAATCTATATACAACACCAAGGATCCACTCGTTACACCAATCCTCTCAAGCAAAAGTTCCGTGCGAAGAGAATGGCTGCAGAAAGTAGAGTTGCACCCTTCTTTATTTTTGCTGTTTGACTGACGCATCGTTACCAGTGGACGGTGCTGCTGCGGCCCCTGCGCCCAAGCGACCAGCTGTACAGATGCCAGACGAATATCTCCCGCCCAACAAGATCTTATTCTTGCAAAATCTACCGGAAAGTGTCACCAAGGACCAACTCATGGCGCTCTTCTCCCAGTTAGCCTTTTACTCTCATTCCCCCGCCACGTCTGTTCATTACCAATTACCAGATATCCAAACCTACACGAGGTCCGGCTCATTCCAACCAAGCGAGACATCGCGTTCGTGGAGTATATCGACGAGGGGAGCGCAGGGGTTGCCAAGGACGCTCTGCACAACTACAAGCTCGACGGAGAGAACAAGATCAAGGCATGCATCTCATTTTGTTGTCCATCTCGTACTTATCCGTTCTACAGATCACCTTTGCACGCAAGTAATCGTTTATTGTATGATCGTTGTAAGCTTTCTGTAATAAGACATAATCTCTATCTTTCTGTGCTTGGCTTCTCGCCCCCCCCTGTGAGCATCACTTTTACGCGTGACAGCAAGCACCATATCATAAATGCCCTGAGACCTTGCGAGTTGGTGCCTCGCTGCAGACTCGAGTTTCAGGAATGCTGCTATATCAGAAAGGCATCCTTGTACAACTCGATATCGGTTGATCGTCGCCACGCGCGCGAAATCACGGTCCACAATATAGTCATCATTCTGCGCATCTTTTTAAGGGTTTCTTCCTTGGACTACTACCATCACCGACGCACATTACTTCAAAACTTCAGATCAGCAAACAGTTATGCCACTTGTTTTCGTGCGCAAGCGAACCTGAAACGAGATTTTATGCTTACTTTGTGTAATTTTTTTAAAACAGGAGGACGAAGATGAATATTCTGAGGGCCTTGACGTCTTTGCAGAACACTTGAAATCTATGGGTACGTATCGAACGTCGTCAGGATCTAACTGATCACGCATGTGCATACGCCTGACATCTGTTCTCAATTCTTTAGGCTCGGAAGCGACAACGATAGGTACCGAGTTGTCAACGTCTCCCGCTACCCTATCGGAGTACACGCGGACCTTGACAATCCAAAGGGCGACAACGTCGAAACGCTCGCCATCACCGATGGACATCGATTCCGGCATAGAGGAGATGCAAGGTACGTCTCGTCTTCATACACACCTCCATTGTTTTCATTTCCTTGTTTGGTCCGGGGCGCTGATACGGTCAACCAGTTGAAGAACGTAGGCCTTTTTCGACCAGCCAAACCTTCGGCCATTTCCATACTCATGTGCGACTTATAGGCATCAGCCCCGGTGCCGCTACCACTGCCACAAGACCGCCTCCCACGAACGCCATCCGTCCGGCGTCTGGGATCGCTGTCCCTGCCAAACGACCTACCGATATGTACGACATCCCGGACCCAAGCTCGTCGCCCTCTTCGCCCAGTACCCTACCTCAACCAGCAAAACGTCTTCATGCAATGGCGACTGCGCCGCGCAATCCCTCGCAAACCAGCGAGTCCGAGTTTGGCGCCAACCTCGACCCATTCTTCATCGCTCACGACGCAGCGGCCCAACGTCATCTCGACGAAAATTACCTCGCCTGGGGAACGGTCTACGAGATCGCACGTGGCGTTACCAAGGGCAACTGGACGTGGGCCGCGGTAACCAGGGATAAGATTGAGCAGCTCCGCGGTACCAACGCCCGCGCTGCGCACCAAGTAGCAGCCATAATGCAAGGTCGCGAGGTACCTCGGATGTCCGTGGGAGAACTGTGGTGCGTTTTTCGTATTGCGCTTATTCGACGCATGCGTTGACTCGTATGGTGCATGATATACCAGGGTTGAATATGACCGGGAGCAAGACGCAATTTTGGAGGACCAAGGCCGCGGATTAGGCGGTATGGGCCTGTGGAAGGGCAAAGACGGCTGGTATGGCGGCCGGATACAACAAGTCGGCCGACTCGTCCGCACCAAAGGTCGGTTTTCAGTACAGCTTGAGAAGCCGGAAATTCGCCGCTCCCACCGCTTTTCTCGGTTCCTTGGATCACGCCGCATACTCCAGATCCGGGTTGCCGATGATCTACTATACAGAAAGGGCGACGATGTCCGCAAGTTGCTGACCTCCAGCAAGTTCATCTTGTGTGGGAGGGTCTTCTTACCCTTCCACGCTAAGGAGGGGAGCATGTACTTGCTCGAGACCAATCTGGACTTTGAGCGAGTCCCGAGCAACCTAGATGGCGATCATTTCCGCATTTCCCTGAAAGACTTTACCAACTGGCACAACCCACTGGGTCCGAATAGCGAGCAGGTAAGAGGATATTGCAACTTGGAATAAAATAAAATAGATATTATGATTGCTAGCCAATCAGCAAGTGGTCCACTCGATGGACACTAGGACTGTCCACTTCCGTGCCCACCATTGAGTTGGACCATCAAAATATACTCCCGCTAGCAGATCAATGTAAGTTTCTTTCTTTCAAGGTCATCTATTGATGCAGCTTCTTTGTTAGATGTCAGCCCCCAAGACTGGGAGGGCAAAGCACCAGCTGAGAAGGTCCTGACCGATGGTTGTGGGCTTATCAACGGTGCAGCACTTACCCAGATCATGAGGCTCATGAAGTATGACATCAGACCCACTGCTGTACAAGGCCGCATTGGTGGATCCAAAGGGATGTGGCTCTTGCATCATGATCCTCTTGAGCAGATTCCAGATGGGCCTGCCAAGATTTGGATCAGACCCTCCCAGACCAAGATCAAGCTCAGAGGTTGGCCCCAGGTTGGGAGAGCCCAAAGAATTTTTGACCTGCTTGCCCCTTCTAGGGTGACTGGCCCTAGCCGTTTGTCTTCCCAGACCTTGATCAATCTCTCCTACAATGGGATTGACCATCAGGTTCTTAAGGATTTGATGGCACTGGGTTTGAGGGAGGAGATACAGTCCCTTATTGACTGGACCCAACCTGAATCCATGCTATTGGTCTGGAAGGCTGTGGAAAAGGCTGGGAGTGTAGTGGTGAGTAGGCTGAGAAGACTTCTTGTAGGGCAAGTTCGTGCCTTGGGTTTTGGCCAGCTTCGTCCTGTGGATGACCAAGGTCAGGAGGATGAGGAAGGAGATGGTGATTCAGATCATCTTCAGCCTTTGACTGATGTTGGTCATAAGAAGTTCTCTGGCAAACCTTTAACCCTTCATGAGACAGCCATGGAACTTCTGCAATCTGGCTTTCATCCATTGAAGCTGGATATTTTGTTCCAAAAACTGGAGTCTGTCATCACTCTGGTTTTGGATGACTATGTGGAAAAGTTTCACATTCCAGTCATGGAGTCTCGTGAAGCCTATATTGTCCCTGGTAACCATTTCTTATGTTGCAACTCCTTTGTTAATTGTATTTATTTCTAGATCCTTATGGTGTTTTGGAGGAGGGTGAAATCCACTTTAGATCTTCAGAGCCAGTCATCAACCCCTCCACTGGAGAACAAACTGATATCATTCTTGGGAATGTCCTTGTAAGTTTATTTCTTTCACTTATTACTTATGACTTGATATTCACCCAAATTCAAGGTATCCAGAAATCCAACAAGACTTCCCTCTGATGTTCAGAAGGTAGGTACTCATATATATTTAATATTCATGCTTCATCATGAAAAATAGGTCAGAGCAGTGGCTCATCCCAAATTGAGTAACTTTGTCAATGTAATTGTATTCCCTGTCAAAGGGAAACAATCTTTAGCAAGTTTCCTTGGTGGTGGTGGTAAGCATGTATTTATCAGCTGTATACAAACTAAAATTGGAGTTGTTTCCTCTAGACTATGATGGAGGTAAGTGGATGCAAATAAATTGGATACTTTTCCTGTATTTTTTTCTTCACAGATACTGTGATGGTCAACTGGTGCAAGCCACTGGTAGAGCAATTCAGAGGCTCACCTCTCTGTACAGCCCCCACCAATCTCTCTACATTCTTTGAGAGGGAAGTGGAGCGTGTCACAGACTTTGATGATAGAGTTTCTATACTGGAACCCAAGGAAGCACAGCAGGCCCTCCAAAAGGTCCTTTTGCTTGGACTTGCAGAGACAAGAGTGGGGCTCTACTCCAAGTACCATGATGCTGCAGTCTATGAATCTGGGTATGGCAGCCAAAAAGCTATTCATCTGGCTTATATGTTAGTTGGTTCCTTTTCCTTGATATCTTGCTAATATTCAATCTAGGTTTACCACTTGCTTGGATGCAAGCAAGACTGGGCTCAGAGTCAAGCCACCTGTCTTTAAGCAGGATGGGCAGCAATGGGGGACCAAGCAGCCTTGGTATGTGTGGAAACTGGAGCAGAGAAAGAATGCCAAGAACACCCCTCAAAAGCCTGTCCTTAAACGTGAGGGCTCACAATTCATCCTAGATGTCCTGGTGGAGGAAGGAGACAGACTCAGGAAAGAAGTTCTCAATAACTATAGGAGACTCAAGGTTAGGGATAGTGAAGAGGATCAAGATCTGAGCAGACCTTGGAATGCAGCCAAGGCCAAGGCTGCTCAAGCCAAGACCCAAGGTGTTCTTGGATTTGCTGAAAACTTGGAGGACATTAAAGTCCATGTTGAGGAGGCATGGGAAGGGTACCAAAAGGCTGTGGTCATCAGCAAAGGTCCAGCTGCTGATCAGGGTCCATCCTCCAAGGAAGGTGTCTTTGACAAGGTTGCTTCATTCTTTGCAAAGCCCCCTCCGTTCAGAGGCTTTGTGTTCTTTTCTGATGATGATGTCCAGACGCTGAAGGCATCTTTAGCATCCACCAAGTCTCTTACTTTTGCCTTCTCTGTTGCTTTTCGTGACCTGTGCGCTATCAAGGCTCGAGCGGCTGGCAACATTGCCATTACTCACCAGTTTGCGCAGTGCATTACTGTCCCTAACATCGTTGCACGTACCTTAGCTCAAGTCCACACAGGTCACACAAGTACATGATTGTTCCTGTATTTGTAGTCAGTGTTACGATGCTTTCCCTTACTGTTGTTCTTGCGTTATGTATGGAATGGATACGCTTGGGTTTCTTCCAGACGTGGCTCTCGCGCGCGCGGTAATTTAAAGCGTCACAACCCGATCACCGACACGCTTGAACCTACGCAACTCTTCGTCGACGTCCGTGCACTCCATCCATTCTCTCCACCGCCATGTCTTACCGGATTTTTTGTTTGGGTAACCCTCTTCTTGATGTACAGGTCCGAGACGGCGAGGCGCTCTTGAAAAGGTATGCGCTCGAGGCCAACAACGCGATCTCCGCCGAGGAAAAGCATCAGCCCATGTGCGTCCTCCCGTACGGCTCATCGCCACTTCACGGTCACTGACGATGTTTACTGCAGCTACGAGGAGATGGTGCAAAACTATCCCGTTACATATCTCGCTGGAGGGATCCAGAACGCTGCGCGTGCGGCTGCTGTGAGCATACTCAATGATCGTGTGCGCCGTTAGTCTAAGTATCCCGTTCTCAGTACGTCCTCCCACCCAAGTCGGTGGTGTTCACGGGATGTGTCGGCAATGACGATCTCGCGGAGCATTTGCGGGAGGCGAACGAGCGGGAAGGACTGGATGACGTCTACCTCGTCGACAAGAGCGAGAAGACGGGCACGTGTGCTGTGATCATCACGGGTCACCACCGGTAGCGACCTTTCTTTCTTTCCCGTCGTTCGTGGAATGGGTCGTTGACGCGCAGAATCGGCCGACTTGTGTAGGTCGTTGGTGACCACGTTGCGTGCCGCTAAACAGTTCAAGGTGTCGCATCTCTCGTCGCCGACGGTCGCTCCGCTCGTGCAGGGTGCCAAGGTGTTTTACGTCGAGGGGTTCTTCCTTAGGCATGGTGTCGAATCAGCGCTCGTGCTCAGCAAGCACGCGTCGGAGAACAACAAGGTATGAATTCCTCGTCCCCCTCTGTCGTCGTCATTGCTCACATTCTCGCCGTCGCATTGTCGATGACTCACGCACGCACACAGACCCTTGTCCTCAACCTCTCCGCACCATACATCCTCAAATCCTTTACCACCCAGCTAGAACAAATCCTCCCCTACGCCGACATCATCCTCGGGAACGACTCGGAAGCCGAAGCGTACGCCAGAGTCATCCTCAAATCCGACACGACCGACACGGCGTACATCGCCAAGGGCATCGTGGCGTACCGCAAGGTCAACGCGCGTTCGCGCGTCGTGGTGATCACTCGGGGCCCCGAATCGACGGTCGTCGTCGAGGGGGCGAATCCGGCCAAGGTGTACCCGGTGACGCCGATCGCGAGCGAGTTGATCGTGGATACGAATGGGGCCGGGGACGCGTTTGCGGGTGGGTTCTTGGGTGCGTACGTTTCTGGGAAGAGCCTCGATGAGTCTGTCGAGGTGGGGCACAAATTGGGGGCCATGTGTGTGCAGCTGGTATGTGCGCCATCGTTTTGCATCGAGCGTCGCACGGAACCGAGACTAACGGATGCATCGGACAGGTTGGTTCACAGTTCAAGCAGCCCAAGGTCCATTTGCTCTGAGTTTGTTCGACATGAACCGTGTTTATACCCTGTATATCTTCACTTAGATGTCATCACATCACATAGCACTGAACTACTTTTTCAATATTCCCCATCGAATGCGAAATGTGATATCCATTAATTCAGCCAGATCAATATGCGTGCAAAGAGTCTACGACATTCAACAAGCGCGTCGCGTCTACGCGCGCTAGCTGGAAGTAATGTAGTGCAAACATATCCAACCAAAAAAATGTGACCGAAGAAGACTATGAGGTGCTATGTCAATATAATACCATGGGTAGAGTACATGTTTATGAAGGGGGTGGAGAAGCGAGAGACTCCTGTCTCAGAATTTGGAGCATTAGATCAAGTACCGTAGATGTCGCGTTTGTCGTACTGACCTGCGTCAATAGCTCGGCTGGGGCATAAGTGATCAACAGGAAGACAAGAAAGAAGAAAGAAAAGACCGACCTGGGTTCAACATGGGTTCACCGTCCTCTGTGAGTATTTGTTCCATCTCAAGGGGGCACTCCAGATGTGCTGGATGAGAAGGCGAATAAGAATGACCTCGACTGGGAGAAAGCAAGTTTTGGACGGTGGCTGTTTCGCTATCGCTATCGTTCCCAACCTCGTTTGGTGGTTCGCCCGGATTGGGTGAAGAGATATATTGGACGCAGCCGGGAGATGACCCTGTGATCGGTATTCTTGGTACTTGACCGTCTGTGGAAGACTCTGCATCTATCGCATTGAACACTGCATTGACAGATGTTTCGGTGACGTGTGAAAAGAGACTCACTGTCAGCGCTACTCGCAGGAGGGGAAACCAGCGAAGGGTCGATCACAGTGGTCTCAACGTCACCAGTCTCGCAGGGGTCTTCCATTCCGGTATGATCCAACGAGGGATCAACGGCCAGCACGGGACTACCTTGGCGCGACGACGACGATTCGCCGTTGCTTGATGAACTGATACCGTTTGGTATATGTTGATCGGCCATGGCATCAGGAGGGGAGTGCATCACGGTATCAGGGCGATAATATTGTGGTGGTGCATTGTAATAGGGATGAGCGTAACCGGGATGGATCATATGAGGTGGGGGTGGTTGTGAACCATCGCCGCCCCAAGGAGGTGGGGGTTGCCAGCTGGCTTGGTGTAACCGAGTTGCGGATGTAGGAAGACCGACGGCAGGGGGATAGTGGCCATCGACCATCATCCCTGGTGGAGGGACCATAACTGTAAGGGCTAGCATCAGGGGGTCGCGCCGGGACACGCGCATACTCACTGCCTGTAAATGTGTGTTGACGGTAATAACTCTGTGGGCCTGGAGGGACGGCGGATGGCGGAAGGGAAGTGGGGGCTGTGGGAGTCTCCTTTGATGAAGGTGTTCTACTGCGACTCTTTGATCGCGAACCAGAGGAATGCGGATCCTCATCACCGATCGACCTCCTCCTGTCTACACCATCCGTAGGCTCGACGACGACCCCATTATGTCTGAGAGGCGGGTCGATGAAGCGAATTACAAAGGCGAGATGCATGCACTGACCTCGATTTTTGATGTCTCCGGAGAGCGTCGGTCTGGAATGTCGTTAGCTGGATGCACGAGGCAAAAAGAAGCAGACGGACACGAGTGAACCTGGCGTCACACTGGGGACAGGCACTGTGAAGGGAGGTGTGTATGCGTGCCCCTATAATTGGCAGAACACGTACAATCCGGGCACAGAATGGAGCTTGGTCGTGCGCTGGTGTCGCTTGAGATCGGCCTCTCTGGCGAACTCTTTGTTGCAGCCGTTGATCCTGCAGGGCCAAACGGTGGAGTCTGAGGGTTTCTTTGGGGAGGGTTTGTCTTGGGGTTGGGTCCTCTTCTTATGGGCATCTCTCTTCTGGTCGGGCTGCGGAGGCGTTGTCGGGATCGGATTGAGAGGCTGATTCAACGGGGAACCGACGAGGTGTGAGCATACGCACTGTCTGCTTTGATTGTCGGACCATCTCGATTTTACACGGGCCCGCTCAGGATCTCACTGCAGGCTTCAGGATATTTCTGTCGTCCGTCCCGATGGCTATGTTATGTTTTCGCGGTGGCTTCGGAAACGGTGGCTGATCCCAGGCGGCGACTTATGGCGTGGCGTCTGTTGGCAGCGGCCGTGGCTCTCCTCCTCCCCATTCACATACACATGCACAAATATATCGTGTAATCAACCCCTCACTGCCACCAACCCCTCCATCTCCTCTTCGCAGGCCACCTTCTCCTCCGATGCGCTAGTAGGCATGGGCCCATCAAAGTAGCCGGGTAACCTCGTCCCGTCTGGCGCAACACCACAGTGGCTATCAAAGCACATCAGATCGTTCGAGGAATCCGAAATAAACTGCGCTTTACTCGACTATTTGCTTCCAGTATGCTTCAAACTCGAATTCAAACTCGTAGTCACCCCCGAAGTCAGCATCGAGCTGAGGCCGGGGAACGAGCTCAAAGAGATCCGGGTTGAAGCGCATCTGCCACAACTGAGTCATTCCTCGCAAATCACGTCAAAAATCATCCCGACCTTGTCCCGGGTGACGGGATCAAGAAAAGGGGCGATCCCCTTGTAAAAAAAGCTGAGAAGAAGCGGAAGATTCGTGACGATAGCGCGTCCTAGTGTTTCGACGTAATGGTGCTGAAGGATCGTAAGCACCTGTCACACAACGCGTTAGACCAAACACTGAGACTTGGGCCGAACACTTTATACCTTGCTCGCCACTGATATAGAAGGATTAGTACGCAGGGTGGTCGTTTTGTAATCGACAATGATAACGAGGGAGTCTTGGCCCGGTGGCATCATGTCCTTGGCGCGTTCTCTGATCGCTGCCGTGTCAAGACTAGCATCATCAGTTGCCGGTGCCACTTACAGCCACCATACGAGATGTCTCAGCTGACGAGGGCTGGTTTCGGTATTTTCTCTCCCAGGGCGCACGTACAGGATGGGACGTCCATCTTTGTCGAAACCTGTAAGGAGGCTGTATCACGTATCAGTTCCGCGCGCGCGCACATCAAAACGGAGCCCACATTTTACCGGTCTCACATTCTATTTTGACCTGGAAAGTGATATGGTGCATTCTCTCGTTAATAATATCGCGTCACCCTCGCTCACCTCGTCTGGTGGAATCAGCTCGGGCTTGTATTCACGCCTCCACTCCAGGGTTGATTTGATTCTCTTTTGCGCATCATGCATCTTCCATTTGGCAGCCCGCATATAGCGAGGGATGGTATCGGGTTTGCGCAGCCACCGAAGTTCCCATTTGTGATACGAATCCGAAGCGGGTAAAAGGAGAGAGTGAGCGTACTAAGAAATGCAGAACGCAGCAACAACGCGACATGAGACGGAGCATCAATCTGGCCATGTGGCTGGATGCCTTACCTCGCGCAGCGCTTCCATCTGCACAGCCTGCTCTTCGGAGTACGAGTGAATGGGTTTAATGACTGTTCCCAACTCTGGCGCTGTGAGCACAGCAGTGGTGGGTGGCATTGGGGAGACGTCTGAGATACGGAAGTTGAAAGCAAAGGCCGAGCGACTGCGTCATGACGGCACTAGGAATATTAGTCGGTCGGGTCCACGAAATTTATTTAATTATTGCAAATTTAATTATTTAATTGAGAGGGAGAAAGTGAGCTCGAGTGATTACCAGGTGAATATCATCCTGTATGACAGACAGACTTGGCACGGCTGCAGTGAGGTGAACGCGAACACTCGGCATCCAGCCGACCGACAAACTAACTATGATATGTACTATTTCAGTAAAGGCCTTCCTAGCTCATATAGTAGCCCTTCGTTGTCGAACTGGCTCTAAACGCAAGCAGGGTCGACAGCTCAGAGTGTTGGGACAGTACTCACTCATTTCGGCTGGGTGACCAGCCTGAGGCCTCTAGGGGTCAGCTGAACGGCATGCATGAATCATGTCCGTGACATCGGAGGTCGCTGGCGCAAGACCGTCGGATTCTGTAAGCAAGTGAAGGGCTCCCCTAAGGACCTGACTTTCACACACTCCACAAGCTGCACACGTACCTTGTCCAAGTCGTTGCAGACCACGCTAGTTTAGTCTGACGGCGTCACAGCGATCCTCATGCTGAGTCCTGACGTCCCACTTGGCCCCATTGGTACCAGTCAAGAGTCGCGAGCCTAGCAAATATTCACCAGACGAATGGCGTACTGAGTCTTACTGAGAGCGCGTCTCGAGCGCAGCAAACCGTCCCGACACAAATGGTCCATTGGGGCCGGCGGTTTTGAGGAAGGTCAGGTTTCCAAACTCAAACCCGTAGGTTCATTATGTAATCGGCCAGCCAATGTGATCGAGAACCATCATCGTCGCGGAGTTTGTTGTCAGCATCCGCTCACTCACACACCTCTACCACGAGCAGCCATGCATTTGATGTACACCCTCGATGGCAATGGAAACAGGGTGTACACCCTCAAGGTGCGTGTGTTCATTGACCGTGTTGAATCACGTCCGTTCATGACTCTACAGAAAATGAACGACGAGGGCAGGATCACCAAATCTGCACATCCAGGTACGTGCGTGCCTTGGACCCTTTGTAGGTTTGCTTCAAAGGCTCTTTGCAGCTCGCTTTTCCCCAGATGACAAGTTTTCTCGCCACCGAGTCACGATCAAAAAGCGCTATGGAGTTTTGCCCACTCAGCTTCCCTCTAAGCCCTTGTAGAGATGTGAGCAGTCACGTCCATTGAAGGCCAGTTGTAACGTGCTAGTTATTTGCTTTGGTGGAGGGAGGGTTAGTGACCATTTTTAAGGGGGACTATCATCCGCGCTCTAATCTTAGTCCCCCATAGGCAGACCAAAGGATCGAAAATTATCGTTCCCACTCCTTGCTAAAAATTGTGGTTGGATTAGAAGAAGTTGATGAGGAACTTGTTTGATGATTTCTGTATGACGTTCCCATGGGTTGGCCTGGTCGCATCAGACCGCTTCCTAGTCTCGAACCAGACGTTTGGATCGCACCTTGGAATCCTCCGGAGCCCAAAACCCATTTCCGTCCACCGGCTTATAAGGAAAGAGGAAGAAATCCTTCTCCATTTGGCAGCGACGCAACAGTAAATCGTGTGTCCGTTAAATGCATGGGCCAGTGAAGAGGCCTGAGGGCTCTGTGCGGAAGAACTACCATGCCTTTCAGCTGCTTTGCAGATGCCGGCGATCGTGCTCAAAACATGAGGTTACTCGGCAATCGATCGTGCCTTGGACTTCGCACCTCTCTCAGGCTGAGTGCCTGATAGCGGACCCGAGCTCCGACAACAGCCATGACCTTTTTGGCTCTAATTGACTCATTACCGCATCGGTCGCGTGACTCAGAACCACTAACCCAGCCTTGATTCCTACTAACACTGGCACAGATGGTTACAGCAGACAAAGGTTGGCGCAACGAATAACCCCGATCGGAAGACTGACATTTCTATAGCATTCCGCTCTTCTTCAGTGACCCGACGGGCCACAGCTATGATGACTCATTGTGGTGGGAAAATGTGGTTTGACTCAACACGAGCAGCATGTGTCAGCATCGACTCATCCAATCTTTGACTCGTGGATGCCATCCGACGGAGAGCGGAAGCGACCGGCGGCTCGAGAGCAGCACGACTGCGCGGCAGCTCTCTGCCAGGAGCCCTCTCGTAGGTCGCCGAGCGCGTAAGCAGTCTCAGGTAAATCCTTGCACCAGCACTGCGAAACAACAACTAACTCAGTATATCTGGCCGCCAAGGTTTTGCTGAACAACGTGGAACCGGTTGGCAACTGAGGGACTTTTTTTTGGAGACCGAGGACCGCAAAGAAGTGACTTGGACATCCAAACCAGTGAAATTTGAAATGGGTCTTTGTGAGTGGCTGGACAATCCGGCTCCATTGGTGAAATAATATGACATAGCCTATGACTCTCAGATCCATACGGCGGCGACGGAGGGAGAATTTGTAAGCGAACGCATTCTCTCGGGGAAACCTTTATATAGTTCGCATTAAGGGACCGCATGCACCCAGGATCATACGCCCTACACACCCGGCCAACATCGACATGGGGATGACGACCTCACCACCCACTGCCAACCATACCGAACACCTCGAAATCCTCGAGGTCGACGCTGCTCCTCATGTTGACATCGAGCAAGCAGAGGACACCTTTAACGAGCTTGCGCGTCAGCTCTCTAGGCACTCAGCCCGCATAGATCAATCCAAGCAGACTTCGCAAACTGCTTCCGTGTACAGCAATGACTTGGAAAAGGGTGATGGACCCAAAGCGGACGGACCCTTTGACCTTCGCGAATATCTCACATCTTCGAACGATGCCAACCAAGCTGCTGGAATCAAGCACAAACACGTTGGTGTCACCTGGGAGGACCTCGAGGTCAAGGTCATCGGGGGGGCTGACTTCAAGGCAAGTGATTCTTCCTTCTTGCTACCCGATTTGTGTCTCACATTGTTCCAACCCAGATATACATAAGTACTTTCGGAGGTGGGTCTACAAATGGGCACTGCGATTGCCTGATCGAGCTGATCATGGTTTCATAGATTCCGTCATTAATTTCTTTCTTGCACCATTGTTTTGGTTATGGGGCTACATCATGCGCTTTGTACCTCACCGGGAACTACCCACAAGAACCATTTTACACAAGTAAGTCGCTATTCTAATGTCGTCAACCATTTCACATTGCTGATCGTACACAAGATCATCTGGTGTCCTCAAACCAGGTGAAATGTGTCTTGTGTTGGGTTGTCCTGGAGCGGGGTGCTCTACCTTTCTCAAAACTATCGCTAATCAGCGAGACGAATATGCTGACGTCAGGGGCGACGTTCGGTATGCCGGTATTGATGCCAGGGAGATGGCTAAGTACTACAAGGGGGAAGTGGCCTATAATCAGGAAGGTATAGCTGCTCATCCAGTTGTGTTTATTGAGTCTGATCACATGGCCAGTTGATATCCATATATCCACATTGACAGTTGCCCAGACGATGGAATTTGCACTGTCGACGAAGACTCCTGGGCGAAATGGTCGTCTCCCAGGCGTGTCCAGAAAAGAGTTTGATACCATGGTTCAGGATGCCATCCTGAAGATGCTCAACATTTCGCACACCCATCAAACCCTTGTTGGGGACGAGTTCGTGCGCGGCGTATCGGGCGGCGAGCGGAAACGTGTTAGTATCGCCGAGATGATGGCGACACGTGCTCGCGTTCAATGCTGGGATAACTCTACTCGTGGTCTCGACGCGTCCACCGCACTGGATTTCGTCAAGAGTTTACGTGTCATGACCGACATACTCGGTCAGACTGCCTTTGTTAGCTTGTATGTCCAAAAACTCAGATGCTGGTGTTTGCTAACCATTACGTTCAGGTATCAAGCCGGCGAGAGTATCTATGAGTTATTCGACAAGGTCCTTATATTGGACAAGGGCCGTCAGGTATACCTTGGGCCTCCCTCGGAAGCTCGTGCGTACTTCGAGAGCCTGGGCTATAGGTCCCTTCCCCGTCAAAGCACGCCGGATTATCTGACTGGGTGCACGGACCCCAATGAACGTCAATTTGCCGATGGTCGCTCAGAGCGTGACACACCATCTTCCCCCGAAGGTCTTGAAAGTGCCTTCTATGGCTCACCCACTCACACTGAACTCCAACGCTCTCTTGGTGAATTCAAGCTCCGTATGGAGACCGAGGAAGAAGATCAAGAAGCGTTCCGTGCTGCTGTGCTCACTGACAAAAAACGCGGTGTCTCGCAGAAGA
Organism: Hortiboletus campestris; assembly: GCA_038090935.1. Taxonomy (NCBI): domain Eukaryota; kingdom Fungi; phylum Basidiomycota; class Agaricomycetes; order Boletales; family Boletaceae; genus Hortiboletus; species Hortiboletus campestris. The sequence goes on from JBBPNN010000022.1 coordinate 60,445, forward strand.
GTCCCTATACACTCGGGTTCGCTGGTCAAGTGAAGGCACTTACCATTCGGCAATTCCGCGTCCGTCTTCAGGATAGATTCCAACTTACGACGAGTTTTGGAATGGACACAGTTAGTCTTCCTGGTTCGGCGGGGACCGATTTTGATTGTCTATCTAGATATTGGCTCTGGTTATTGGCGGCACTTTCCTAAATTTGCCTCACACAGCTGATGGGGGGTTTACGCGTGGCAGCGTCATCTTTATTGGATTGTTGGTCATCTGTTTCCAAGCGTTCTCCGAGGTGTGCTTCTCTCCATTATTCGTGAGCTCAGAGTCGACTTATTTATCAATTCCATTCAGATGCCCATGATGATGTTGGGACGGCCAATAGCAAACAAGCAGATCGGCTTCGGTTTTTACCGGCCCGCTGCCTTGGTATTTTCCAACTTCTTCTCGGATATACCCTTCTCAGCTGTTCGGGTTTTCATTTTCGACGTCATCGTGTATTTCATGCCAGACTTGTGGGTCATCCTCCTGAACTTTGCATGTGTCTTGCCTCACTTTGCTCTTAGGGCACGCTCCGCTGGCGGATTCTTCACTTTTCACATGTTCGTTTATCTAAGCTATCTCGCCATGCAAGGTTTCTTCCGCACCTTTGGATTGCTATGCATCAGCTTCGATAGCGCGTTCCGCCTTGCTATATTCTTCCTCCCGAACATTGTTCAATATACGGGATATATGATCCCTACGTTCCAGATGAAACGATGGCTATTCTGGATTGTACGTTTTGTTTCGTTCTCTGCGGAAGTTTTCTCACTGGCGAATAGACCTACTTGAACCCACTGTCTTATGCATGGGCTGGAGCCATGGAGAACGAATTCATGCGTACTTCCTTGATCTGCGATGGTTCTTACGTTGTTCCTCGAAATGGGCCCGGAATGACCAAATACCCGTTTGTGATCTCATTCCTTGGTGATCAACTGAGACTAAGACATCGCAATAGGGACAACTTGGGTCCTAACCAAGTTTGCACGCTCTTTGGCGCACAGCCTGGGAGTGATGTTGTCATCGGCAACGACTATCTGGAGGCCGGGTATGGTATCAGTACGGCGGACATATGGCGCCGCAATCTGGTTGTAATCATTGCTTTCTTGATCTTCTTTTTGTTCACGCAAGTCCTTACGATCGAATACTTCTCGGTGAGGCTTCTTTATACATTTGAGACGAATCCAGCTTATGATGCGCTTAAACCCAAACAATTTGTAGCCTAAAATGTTTGGCGGATCAATCAATATTTACGCCAAGGAAGATAAAGAAACGAAGGCACTCAACGAAATTCAACGTGAGAAGAAGGCCCGGCGCCACGAGAAGCTTGATGACGAAAAGACGCAGAGGCAGTCGCGTGGCGAGGACAAGTGCGTCTCCGTGGTGCGGGAGAGCTGTTGCGTCGTATGCTGATCCCCGTGTTGTAGGCCCGGCAAGCAAGTTCACAGGAGGGCGTTTACGTGGGAAAATGTCACCTATCATGTTCCTGTTCCCGGTGGGACAAGAAGGCTCCTTCATGACGTTTGCGGATATGTTAAACCTGGGACGTTGACGGCACTGATGGGTGCCTCTGGTGCAGGTGCGTTTGCGATCCATACTATGAGCCGTGGCGAGTCCGACATGTATGACAGGGAAAACAACGTGTCTTGATGTCCTCGCGCAGAGGAAAAACATCGGTGTTATTACGGGCGACACTCTTGTCGATGGCCGGCCCATTGGTGCAGATTTTGCACGTGGAACTGCGTATGGTATGCTTCACGCCTCTAACTATCGGCGTCTTCTGACGCCATTTAAAGCTGAACAAATGGACGTTCACGAGGGAACAGCTACGGTTAGGGAGGCGTTGCGTTTTTCCGCATATTTGCGGCAACCCGCCGAGGTTCCCATCAGGGAGAAGAACCGCTACGTCGAAGAAATCATTGAACTTTTGGAACTTCAAGACTTCACGGAAGCGCTCGTGATAACTCTGAGCGCCGAGGCACGCAAGCGTCTTACCATCGGTGTTGAATTAGCGAGCAAGCCTGCACTTCTTCTGTTCCTGGACGAACCCACTTCGGGCTTAGATGCACAGAGCGCATGGAACTTGGTTCGCTTCTTGCGTAAACTCGCAGATCAAGGGCAAGCCATCCTGTGTACCATCCATCAGCCCTCGAGTTTACTATTCGAGAGCTTTGATCGTCTCTTGTTGTTGGAGCAGGGCGGAGAGACTGTCTACTTTGGCGACATCGGCAGGGACTCGCAAGTCATTCGAGAATACTTTGCCAGGAATGGTGCGTTCTGCCCCCCGAACGTGAACCCTGCGGAATATATGCTTGAGGCGATCGGCGCTGGGCTGACTTCCAGAGTTGGCCCCCGTGACTGGAAGGATGTGTGGCTCGACTCGCCCGAGTACCAGCGAGCACGTGCTGAAATCGACGAAATCAAGGCTCAGGGTTTGGCTGTTCCCGTTACCGAGAAAAGCCAAACGCGTTCATGTACGCTGTCAATTTCCAGCCCAATGGTCTTTTCTAACCCTGACTGCGCAGATGCGACGCCCTTTTCATACCAGCTGCGCACTGTCATCAAGCGGAACAACATTGCACTATGGCGTTCTCCCAATTACGTTTTCAGCAGATTATTTGTGCACGCATTTGTCTCGTTGTTCATCTCGCTATCGTTCCTGAACTTGGGAAACAGTCTTCGTGATCTGCAGTATCGTGTCTTTGCAATGTGGGTTTCCCCTTTTCCTGGGGCAAGATCGATGTTTAACGCATATGCCCATCTGGCAGCTTCTGGCTTGTCGTGTTGCCCGCGGTTATTATGACCCAACTTGAGCCTGTGTACATCTTCAACAGACGTAAGTATTTTGGTATTTTGCGAAATGGTCGTCCTAAACCTATCATCCACAGGAACCTTCATCCGAGAGTCGTCGAGTCGGATATATTCTCCCTACGTTTTCGCCATCGCTCAGCTCATTGGCGAGATTCCGTACTCGGTATTATGCGCGATCGTGTACTGGGTTCTGATGGTGTACCCGATGCACTTTGGGCAAGGTGCTACTGGTTTGGGCGGGACTGGCTTCCAGTTGTTGATCGTCATTTTCATGGAGCTATTTGGTGTTTCGATCGGTCAAGTTGTCGCGGCGTTATCACCCTCCGTCCAAATTGCCGTCCTCTTCAACCCCTTCATCGGCATCGTCCTTTCCTTGTTCTGCGGTGTCACCATCCCGTACCCGAGTATGACCAGCTTCTGGCGAGACTGGCTTTATCAACTGGTACCGTATACGCGGACACTTTCGGCGATGCTGTCGACGGAACTCCACGGTTTGGTCATCCAGTGTGCTTCCGACGAATTCAATGTCTTCAACCCCCCCGCGAACCAGACTTGTCAAGAGTGGGCGGGAGACTTTGTCACTGCCTTTGGTGGCTACCTTGATAATCCTCTCGCTAGCACCATGTGCCGCTATTGCCAATACTCGGTGCGTTGCGTTCGTGAGATGCGCGTTCGTTATGATCTTAATGGTGGACAAACAGGTTGGAGACCAATTCTTCACGCCACTCAACATCGCGTTCGACAACCGTTGGCGTGATGCGTTTATTTTGTTTTCATTCTTTGTCTTCAACGTCATCGTGACTGTTGGTGAGTCGACCTTTACTTTGTTTTCCCGGTCGTGTCTGATGTGCTCCCTTCTCTTTTTCTCAGTCGCATCGCGATTCCTGCGATACGCAAAACGGTGATGAGGACACAGCACTCCACTTACACTAGATAGCTGACTTTTTCTTTCTTTCTTTTTCCTTCCTGTTTCTTTTCCCGTGCTGCATGCACGTTTCACTTTTTCGTCATTGCATTCCATACACCACCTCGTTAATATGTCCACACCGTGTTATTGTACATTTGTATCATAAACTTCAAGGGACCGGACGTTGTCGTGCGGGTCCCGTTATTGCATTATAGATGTCCTCTGGATTTGCACTGTAAATATGTTCTGGATTGTTTCGGTAGGAAGCACAGTTAATGTATGGTAGTTTGCTCGTTTTGTCGCTGGACTGCGCCGGGCGGCGGGAATCTTTGGGGGATGAGAAAGATGCCCACGTGACCGCCGCTGACCGGGACGTATCGTGTAGGCACCCCGGGAGCATGACTAATTTATTGCCTGTTGCGTCGTTGTGCTCCGGAAACCTTCGAGCAGAAGATGAAGAAAGACCCCCCACGTGTCGATGACTGTCACCATGGAGCACGTTTTTGGCAGTGCAGCTTGGTAAGCGATTAGCGTCATCGCTGACAGATGTCAGGTGACTCGATGAGGCCATAAGTGGACCTGAGCGATATAAAAGTGATACGAGCATTCTGGTATCCCCAGAAACACTCTTACGATCTCCACCATCATGACTGTCAACTCAATCACCTCCAAGAAACAGTTCGACGACCTCGTACGTACACCTCATCTATCGATCCCTGACACGATTAGGTAACACACAAGGGGGAACACTAATTCTCTAATTATCACACAGCTCGCCAGCGGCAAAGTCATCTTTGTCGACTTTTATGCCAACTGGTGTGGTCCATGCAAGGTCATTTCGCCCGTCTTCGAGAAGCTCGCGGGGGACCACGCGCGAGAGGGCGTCGAGTTTTACAAGGTCAATATCGACAATGTCGATGACCTCTCCCAGGCACTTTCGATTCGATCTGTCTGTGTGCTTTCTTTTTGTGTATGCTGGGCCCTTGACGTTGATCGTCCGCATTAGATACCCACGTTTCATGCGTACAAGAACGGGGAGCGTCTCGATCAACTCGTTGGCGCTAACTCCACCGCGTTGACCGTACGTCATACCCACCATGCTGTATTGGTGAGAGATTGACCGATTTCATCAAGACCCTTGTCCAGAAGCACGTGTAGTTTGTCTGACGAATTGCGGGCTAGATGTAATCAAGGTTTTTGGTCGTGTTGTTGTAGTAGCAAGGATGCCCTGGTGTAGGATTAGGATCAGAGATGCGGCTATATTTTCCCGACGAGACATCGGTTCATCCATGCTCGAGACCCAATCCCCTACAAGAGTGAGCCACATTGCAAGATGCTAGCGTGCGTTATATCATTAAAGTAGGCTGCACATGGACGATGGGTATAGATCGTAAAATCGTGGAATGAATCGTGGCCGTGAAGTGAGAGAAAGAACGAAAGTGTACTTTGTCAACGTCCAGCGTCCACTTCACCATCCGTGGTCAAACCTGCACGTGGCGCGATCAGCACGCGTAGACTTGCAAATCGGGTAGAGATACACTAACCAGACTGAGTTCGAGTGTCCAGACCCTTCTTGCCCATAGCTTCACCGGCTGGGTGGGTTCTCCGGGCTGTGCCAAATCCACTTCCAAACCGTCCCACCAACATTTGCGCTGCGGGAAGAAATTGTGAGTGAAAATGGATAAATACGTTCATGTGAGAGCCCTACAGCGGGTTTTCTCCAAAATAGGAGTAGCTTTTGCGCTGTCGCCATCTGATTGTAATCGATGGTAACAGGGCGTTCGCCACTTGGCGCTGGTGGTTGATGTACGATACCTGTTTTGAGCAACACGAGCGCTATCGAGGATATACAGCACCGGGAGGGTTCCATGGCGCGGAAGCCCCACTCGTCGTCGCGGTTGAACCCACTGACAAATCGTCAGTGACCGGCACAAACAGCCGTGTCGGGTGATCCGAATCACCTCATGCACAACATATCAATGAGGTGTTGCTCGGCGATATTGTTCTCCTTGTGGACGTTGCGCTGCAGCGCAGTGAAGATATTTCGTTTCTCCATGATATTTTGTCCGCATCGTCGCTTTATGTCGAGAAGGGCTGCGTTGGCGATGCCTTGTTCGTCGGTGGCTGCGTTGCTGCCCCTCGGGGGTATAGCAAAATATTCGAGTTCCTCTCGAAGTACGATAATAGCTTGTTTGCTCAGGAGTGGATTCTGAGAGGAGGAAGGACCAAAGTCAGAGGGGGACCCATCCAGCAAATGCTGCTGGGCGGCGAACAGGCCGGGAGAGCTTGCAGTGCCATAAAACGTGTCCGACGCATTCCGGAAGAAATCCAGGACATATGCAAAGCACTCTGGATCGAACTATAACCAGAATAGTTCAGCCAGGATGAATATTCACAGGGTAAAGCACCCATGAGAAAACCCACATCGACCGCGTAGACCTCTTCATCCTCCTCGTTGTCGCCACCGTCGGTAAAGGCTGCGCTTTGACGGCTAAGAACGAGGCCATTTGGGAAGAGACACAACAGGACGGATTCAGGGAGGTTCATGATGGTTTCTCTGTCCACAGAGAAGCGCCTGCCGCGCAGGTCGAGAAGGAGCCTTGTGAGTAGCTGAGGCTGTAAATTGGATTGGATTGGTACTTGGTGCTGCGAGACCTGGGTTATCGGCGAGGAGGACATTGAAGCCGACGCCATGGTGGATGTGGTTGGAAGCGAGTGCTGGACGTTGTACTCGTGCTCGGTTCGTCTCACCCCAGCCTCGTGCAATGGCATCGTCATGTTTGGCTAGAACAAATAACTCATAAAATGACAAAGCTTGCTGCACCGCTACCTCATTTCGGACCGTCGAATCCTCTCTAGAATATCGTATCTAGCTTTTCACAAGATCCGTGGCACCACAATTACTGGAGATGAAGCTTTTGATTGCACCCTGGACTTGAACGTCAATGACCCCAGGGTGTTTGGTCGCCAACCAATGGCCCAACGGGTGTGTGCTCCTTCGGTCCAAATATGCCTTGATTTTACATCAAATCGAAGCACAGAAATTCAGTCGACGCGTCCGCCAGGGAGAATTTCGTATTTGATATTCCTCTGCACTTGCAGGTCTCGAACGGCTGGTGCGCAGTGTTCGCACCTAATTCGTCGACGGCCTCACACGGCGACCCCAAAGAGGCCAGAGTTTGCCTATTTTCCAATTCTTATCCCATCAAGGGCGCCAGGTGTATGGCCTCGAGTCTGGATCTCGCCCTCTACTGGCAGTGGACACGTTGTCGGTCAGGGACGCTACTGGCCTGGATCCTTTTGCTGCAAACACTAAAATGCAATAACATCAAGAAATCAAAGAAACCCAAGAACTGAAGCTCGTAAAAACTAGTAACGCATCCGTAAGTCGCATCTATAAAGGCGTAGACTTGAACCCTCGTGAAACCCCATCTACGAATAGCTACAGCGACACAAGTAGTCGTTCGCCGCAATCTCCAGACCCATTAGTACGCTTGATCACATACTCAGGGTCTTATAAACGAGCCGCTAGTTCACGACACGAGGGGTCAGCTTACACGCGTGATATCTGAGGAATTTGCTTACGGTGAGTTGTGCTGATTCTGCACCCACAAGCTCGCCGATCTGGACTCCCTTCACGTACACTTTATACGCGGGCAGCTGATCGCGCGCAGTCGTCAGTACCGCTTTCATGATGGTCCTGAGTGTGGCAAGGCTCACATTTCGGACATCCAGTGCCAGGGGAACATCCCGAACCTCCTCGACATCAAGTCGGTAAAATTGCCCCTCCGGGTTTTGTGCGGCCAACTGGTCGTACAGTTCTGCCATCGGTTGGCACGTTACACACCAATCGGCCCAGAATTCAATGATGACAGGTCGTGTGCTGTTGACCTGGAAATGGGCAAGTCAATGGCGTCATCGTGTCCCTGGGAGCGGGCAACTTACCACCGAGTCGAAGTTAGCAATAGAAGTAATGTAGACGACAGCCATTGTGAGCTATGAAGGTATGCGGATGAGAGAACTTGAGAGAGGAGTAAATTTCTTGCTGATCCTCTGTGTTCAGTTCTCCGACATTTTATACCCAGCTCGCTTGTTCAACGCTGTTGGACATCGTGTCTCAGCAGTATCTTCGTGTACCTCATGGTACACGACTGCTCCACCTACGTATGGGGTCGGATCCCCGGATCGAACAAGCAATATCTGCGTTTTCAGATTCAAGTGCGGGAGAACGTGAGCGATAGCCAGGCGGAGTAGGCGTGCTTTCCATTCTAGCGTCTGCGGGACCGTAGTAATAGATTGCATTCTTCTCGGGCTGATGGCTTGGTGACGCAATCTCGGTCATTTACCGACAGCAGGATACCGATCCTCGTTCCTTCCTAGATGGGATCGCCGAGGCCCCGACATGAGCGAGATCTGTTCTAAAAGGGATGGAATGAGACGGTCTCGGCGTCCCAGGAACGCTTACATTTCTGGCCGAATTGCAGATAGGACCATTAGCAGATCATTACTCTGAGTGGTCGAATGTCATTGTTGATATTCAGATTTTGCAAACATGCGGTCGTTTCAGACTGACATGGGGTGACGCGATGACAATTGCTTCTCATTTGGTGTTCCAATGACTCCTCTCCGCTCCACGGCGGGCTGGATATCGCGCACGAAACACGAACGAGAGCAGCGGCCCTTGTTCGGTACAGCCGTGTGCCACCATTTCGGACGAATATGTCCACTAAGTTGCCACGTTGGTCATTTCATCCTGTTTGAGGACGCACAACTCCTGATGAAAAACATAAACCTTGCAATCGTTTAGGAAATCGCATGTTCTCCGAATGCCATGTGGAACCCAAATGAGGCACTTCCCTGCCTTACGGTCTCCTCTTCGCTGTGGGTGAGCTCGATGCTCGTCGGTGCGCTATTGGCCATCCTCGTGACCGTGCCACTCGTTTCCATTTGTTCCGCTCCAAGTTGCAGCTTCGCACAGAACAACGGAACGTCAGTGCCGGTTACTAATACCAAGCCGGTCTATTTTCAGCACGGCAGTGTCGTTGATAGATACTGAAATTTAGTGATGGCTATGGAGGAACACAGGGGATGCATCGCGTCCTTGCTTCGATCTGCGGAGTGATCAAAACAGTATATCAGATCCACGGGGAATCCATATCTCGTCGCATGAAGATGCGATCACGATCCACAGGCGATACTATTTTCAATCAGAACAACACCATGGACGTCGTCGTCCTCGGAAATGCGTCATATGATATTCGGTCGTTTTTGTGAGCGTCAAGGTGGTTTGCTATCTCTTGTCCGGACGCGCGTCGGACGGTGTCTTGCGGTGCTCTCGGGCGACGTGACATTTTTACGCAAACACGTTCGGTCAAATAACTCCGGCCCACACGGGATGTGATTTTATTCGGGATCGATGGACCCGCGGATGTGACAGCACACTGGTAGACAACAGAGTCCGGACGGGTATTCTGCCTTTTTTTTTTTGTACATCCGCTCGCCAGACATGGACGTTTTCATCTCCTTTACCACAGCTCCGAGTGATCAGAATAGCTATCCACTGAAATACCGATCCGACATGCCTTTGTCTCCTCTCCCGATTTGTTCCGTCGGCGCGCTGCCTTGGTGGCGTCCGCAGCGTGCTTAGCATGGTCTTGCGCGCGCTCCAGAGCGAATAGAAGTCTCTCCGAAATGAACGACGCTCCACGCGATCCCTTCATATCGCATCAGAACGGCGGACGAGAATGAACCCATTACAGTAATGAGATCGAGTTGCAGATATATGTTCTTGATGTCGATTCGCAGTAGGTGGACGCCTTTCCTTATCAAAAGACACGTATGCACAGGTGGACGTGCACACGGACACTGCATTTTTTCTTTTCGACAAGGACATCCATTCGATCGTTTGCGTATCCGTGCGCGCGGCAGGCAGTGCGAGAACAGCACCAGGATGGCATCAGAGACGTTCTCCCCGTCATTTCTGCGTGGATGAGGATCAAGATTGGTCGGTGGGAGGGCCAAGGCGGTAAAAAGACAAGATAGGGGAGCTTTCCTGGCGTAGCTGTGCAAATAATTGTGCGGCAACGTGTTGGTCGCGCTGCTTCTTCTCCATTCTTTGCGTCTGTCCTGTTCGTTGCGGTGAACCACAGGCCACCTCGCGCCTCGGAGGTTGGGAGAACTCGGTGGGAGTGATACATTATTAGTTTCACAACGGATGGTATCTTACGTACTCTGGCAGTGGGTAGGTCGCGTGTCGGTGCATATGTACCGGGTCCGAGGCTTCACGGAACGCGTATTCGGACCGTTTCCATGGCCATGGGCATCGCCATGTGAGTAGATTCAACGCTGGGCCATCATCCGCAGCTATCTCGCTCAGATGACGTGCGTCGTGGCAAGAAGACACGGACATAAAACGTGGGCTGACAGCATCGCGGCGACACCCACAACGAGATTGGACGAAACGGAACCCCTGTGATATCATGCCTCCCTTGTTCAGACACTGGGGGAATGTGCGCACTTGAGAAATATGCCCAAGAGGGGGGGGGGCAGCGTTGCGCCGGCGCGTGGAAGACGCGTGCTGTGCCATGGGGGACGCGTGTGTTTTTCATGTTCTTGCCTCCTTCTCGGTGATGTCATAACGCCATGGGTAAGTTTGACTCCCTGATTGTCTCGGAGGCCCTGACGGTGCGTTTTTTTTGATGACCAACAAGGTGGGGGAATGCGGGGATACGGTCGGATGACGTGTGTGGCTCCCTTGTACGGTGCACGATAACGATGGAAGCAAGACGCTCTTGGGAGGGGTGTGGTGCGTATTATTGGTTTTGTCTGTCGAACATGCGACCAACGTATGCCACAACGCTCTCAGTGCCCTTTACGAGATCGGAGATGGGGGAAACCCCACGTTGATCATGGATCATGACATTCGTGTCATACTGAGGGGCCGACCTCGATCGTTTGGCCCAATGTGTACGGTTGAGGTCATAGTTTCCGTATGTGCGTACGATCAAAAGTGGGGAAAGTTGGGTTGGCCATGAGCAAGGGGGTCCCCGCATTTGTCGTCTGCCCGATCCACGCGTGTGTTGGAATGGTTCAAGACGTCATTCCGGTCGAAAAGGCGTGGCGAGCTTGCGTCGGTCAGGTACAAATGAATGTCCATATGCACTAATCTGTTGAATATATTGAGTCACTGTATAGCCCGTAGTGGAAAGTCACGACTGTCTTTCCTTGGACTCTTTGGACTACCCGAGGCGAGCCTGGGAAGCAGCATCCATCGACACGGCATTGAACCTGCTGAGATCGATGTGAACCAAGCAAATCGCTTTACCTCATCTGTGATTGGTTAGCTTGAGTCTGAAAAGTTTCACTCTGAGCAACGATGATGCCGGGATTATTATTATTTTCTTTTGAATCCTCGTTTATAGTCCTGTAGGGCTCTGCCCCATGGTGGACTGTACATGCGTGGTTGCCAGGCCGGGGTATCTATGCCAGCGGCACCTGTGAGTCTCGGCTACGTTTACAACTGATGGCTAAACAGGAAAATCGCACTGTTATGTCGCACTAAGCGGGAGGTGGGGACAAGGGGAGGAGTGCTTGAGCAATATATTTTCCAAGAAGGGTGTGCCAGTGGTTCAATTTTGATGTGGAACCACTGGTTCGCTGATTCACGTTGCTTTACTGCATGGGAAAGGCAGCGCATGCGCCAGGGTAGTGCCACCCTAAAAAATAGCCTGCGTCAAAGGGTAAAACGATAAGCACTACCCTGAGCCGCGAGACTGACCACGAGGGAGTAGACTGTAGTAGTACCTTTGCTAGATTACCGAATGCCACCGTTTGAACCTAATATGAATTGCTCTGCCAGCACGCTGGAGGGATTTAAGGAGACACCGAAATAAACTGCCAGTCCCCGTGCTCCGCCACCCGGGCCAAGGCTGCTGAGTCGCGCTTGGGACGCTTGGACACGTTTCCCCCGCATGGCCAGCCAACCTCCCCCGTTGGGCTGAGCTGGCCAAGTCAACCATGGAGACACTGTGTGTAGAATATAATGATATTGTTTTTGTGTGGTACGCGGGCGGATGACAGGCTGTTGAAGTGTTGTTGATTCTCATTCGGCCATCCACCTTGCCCGTCTTTCTCACCTCGCCGCTCTTTTCCCCCACCACCGGGCAAGCATTCCAGCAGCACACAGCGGGCGGGCCATCCCCCTCCCCGCCGCTTCACCTCACCCTCGCAATGAGTTACCCACAGCAACAGCAGCGCACCGCTCGGCGCAGTCATGCTCAACCACCCAATTACCCCATCCAACAGCCGCACTCCCAGCCGATGCCACCCCCTCCTCCTACTTCGCCGCCTCTATATTACGGTCAACCACCCCTCAGTCCTCGCTCTGGCCAACCCAACATCACTTTCCAGAATATCGAACGTGGAGACAGGCAGGGCACTCTCGACGGCCCCCGTCAACGATCCATGCCTTCTGCGTACCAAAACCAGTTCTCTCCACCACACCCAGACGCAGAGACCGGTGATTTTTTAGACGAACCCAGGGTGGGCAGGAAGAAGAGTCTGGTCAGACCTGATAGAGAAAAGATCGAACCTGGCCATCGCCAGTGGCATTATCGAACTCATGTCGAGCAGATGGCGGACGATACCAAAGTAGGGGTGCAACCTTCCAGTAGGTGAACTCTCAATGAAAAAATGACACCATTCACCTACACCATGCGTATGATCTAGCTACTGGGAACTATCCGCAGAACCTTCGCCGTGGCAAATCGTTACTCGGCCGAGAGCAGGACATGCAGGAGTCGGGTCTCGCGCTCTTTAAGCGTGGAGCCACTTTGCGACGGAAGCGTCCCCAGTCCACTGCATCAACCGCTGCATTGACTGTACCTGATGGAACTTCCCGGAAGTGCCTTGATGGCATCGGTCCCGGTCCAAAGGATTGCTGGTTCATATATTGCTATCTCATCACATGTTGGATCCCCCCCTTTGTGCTCAGGGCATGTGGTGGGTGACGTTAACCTTTCGCTGCGCCACACGGTCTCACCGCTGTCACCAGGTATGCGAACCCCGGAGCAACAGCGCGCATGGAGGGAGAAAATGGGTTTACTCTTCATAATTCTTTCGGAGATGGCTGCCGTTGGTTTCATCACCTTTGGTTTCACAGAGGCAGTCTGTGGGATGCCTCCCAATCGATATCACCAGGGTCAAATTAGCAACAGCTCGGTCATCATTCACGGCTACGACTACGATTTCTCGAATTTCAAGCACCCTGCCGTCGGAGAATTCAATGGCTCCACGAATCCACTGCTCTCTGGTGGCTGGAATCTTGCGTCCAACGATGCAAGCTTTTTGTTCCAGAATGTCAACGAAAACTGCTTGGGCTACATCACTCGGGCGAGCGGATCACCCATTAACGGGACTGGAGAGACTTTGGATTGGTACTTTCCCTGCAATGTCTACAATCCACAGTCTAATACAGTCAACACGACCGGCTACGGAGACATCACCAATTGCCATGTATCTTCCCAAGCCAGGCAAGAATTCTCTAGCATGAATACTCTCGGACAGGTTTACTACACGTGGGACGACGTTGTTGCGACGGATCGTAACTTGGCAGTGTTTGAATCGTGAGATTGCCTTGTTTGTTTGATTCGTTGTTGAGATTGACATCCTGGTTTAGCAACGTGCTTGACCTTAATCTGCTTAATGCGCTCAGCACTTCTTATGTCCAATACCCGTCACTCTTTGACGACATGAAGACTGCGAAGGGCATCTACAACGGCAAAGATATCACTATGATGCTCATGCGCGCTGGTGACCATCAGCTTGGTAGATGTCTGGAGGACATTGTCACCGTTGGGTTCATCGACACCAGTAGCATTGGTTGCGTTGCTTCCGACGTCGTCCTCTACCTTTCCCTCATTTTCATCGTTGGTGTCGTTTTCATTCGCTTCGCGATGGCCGTCTTGTTCTCGTGGTTCTACTCTTGGCAACTCGGCAATTTCCCTCGGGAAACCTACCAGCAACGAATGCAACGCTCCGAGGAGATTGAGGCCTGGTCTAATGACATCTATCGCCCTGCGCCAAGCCAGTACCGACCCAATGTTTTGAAGGGTGGTCTACGCACTGGGAAGAGCAATAAGCGTTCAGTACTCCCATCCATCTCTCGCTTCACTCCTGTCGAGAATGCTCCAAAAGGCCCGAACCCCCGTCCCGCGACGGCCTATGGCTTGCTCGATGTTCCGAACAAGCGTAGCGCGTCATACTTGACGCCGAGAGTTCCCGGAAAGGGATCACCTCCTGACACGCCTGCTTACCGCTTCTCGAGGAGCACAGCATCGGTCGCGGATTCAGCGATGCGTGGATTTTCAGCTCGCTCCTCGTTTGTGGATACCCCTTGCCCATTCCCGCTTCACAACGTCGTTCCTCAGCCTCCTCCCGACTTCGAACCATTCAACTTCCCCCTCGTCCACACTATCTGTCTTGTCACTGCATACTCCGAGTCTGTGGAAGGTCTTCGGACAACGATCGATTCACTCGCCACCACAGATTATCCCAACAGCCACAAGCTCATTTTGGTCATCGCCGATGGAATGGTCAAGGGTGCAGGAAACACACTTACTACGCCCGACATTTGCTTGTCCATGATGAAGGACTTCGTTATTCCACCTGATGAAGTTCAACCCCACTCGTATGTCGCTATCGCGGACGGTCATAAGCGACACAACATGGCTAAGGTCTACGCTGGGTTCTATGACTATGACGATGCCACGATCGAACGTACAAAGCAACAACGTGTTCCGATGGTCGTTGTCGCCAAGGTTGGCAATCCACTTGAAATCAACGACGCGAAACCCGGAAACCGCGGTAAACGTGATTCTCAGATCGTTCTGATGGCTTTCCTTCAAAAGGTCATGTTTGACGAACGTATGACGACATTCGAGTACGAGTTCTTCAACTCTGTATGGAGGGCGACGGGCGTCAGTCCGGATCGGTATGAGCTGGTGCTCTGTGTCGATGCCGATACAAAGGTGTTCCCCGACTCCTTGACACGCATGGTTTCGTGTATGGTTGTGGACGTTGAGATTATGGGGCTCTGCGGTGAGACGAAGATTGCGAACAAGACGGATAACTTCGTTACCATGATACAAGGTGAGCAGATGTCACATCCACTTAATTCCTTACTAACGTCGTGTGTCAAAGTCTTTGAGTATTACATCTCACACCATTTGACCAAGGCGTTCGAAGCCATGTTCGGTGGTGTCACTTGTCTACCAGGTTGTTTCAGTATGTACAGGATCAAGGCTCCCAAAGGCGACAGTGGCTATTGGGTTCCTGTTATGGCCAACCCAGACATCGTGGAGCACTATTCAGAAAACGTGGTCGACACGCTTCACAAGAAGAATCTGCTCCTCCTTGGTGAAGATCGGTACCTTACTACTCTATTGCTCAAGACCTTCCCTCGACGAAAGAACATGTTCTGCCCGCAAGCGGTCTGCAAGACTATCGTTCCTGATTCCTTCCGCGTTCTCTTGTCGCAGCGTCGCCGTTGGATCAACTCGACCGTCCACAACCTGTTCGAGCTTGTCCTTGTCCGTGATCTCTGTGGTACTTTCTGCTTCTCGATGCAGTTTGTTGTTGGAATGGAATTACTGGGTACATTGGTTTTACCAGCCGCTATCAGTTTCACGCTCTACCTGATCATCATCTCTGCCATCCCCGGCGGTGCCGATACGACCATTCCGCTCGTCCTGTTGGCATTCGTTCTCGGTCTTCCTGGTCTTCTAATCGTTGTCACGTCACGCAAGGTGGCTTACCTCGGATGGATGGTTATTTACCTCTTCTCTCTTCCGATTTGGAACGGTCTCCTCCCAGCCTACGCGTTCTGGCATTTTGACGACTTTTCCTGGGGCCAAACACGTCGGGTTACTGGCGACAAGGGTGGTGACCATGGTGACAAGGAGGGTGAATTCGATTCGTCTCATATCGTCATGAAGCGATGGGCAGAGTTCGAGCGGGAACGTCGCTGGAAGAATGGTGTGCAGTCGCATGACTCGACGGTCGACAGGAGGTAAGCGCACGTCCGTTGGACAGGCAACCGACTGATCGTTGTGTTATACTAGCAACAGATATTCGATGGCTTCGACATCTGACATCAACCATCCACCTTCAAACGGAGGTCCTGATTCGTCCACTTCGGAGTCTTCACCCTCGGCACCTTTTAGTGCAAGGCAACGGCACGATAGCAACGGCCCATTGGTGCTCCCCCCTCCATTGCATTCTAGCAGGATGCTCGCTTCTGCTGCTTCCGGATCATCGGTCGGTATGTCCCGCTCGAGCGAGGACATCACCTACACTTCCGATTTGGGCTCAATTTCCAACCAACGCTTGGTCTCCAGCCCCTCTGATCAATATGGCGACGTCTACTCTGATCCCCCTATACCGCGATACCCCCAGTTTGACGCCCAAGTTGCCCGCACAGCCGGAACCAACGGCGGCGTTTTTCGCAACAGTACCCTTTCCAGTCAGTACCCAGGCGAGACGCAAAACCCATTCTATACTTCTGAAGCGCAAGCGGTTGCTTATGATGACCAGTATGGTGGGTATACCATAGAGACGGAAGAGATGCCACCGCATATACCTAATCAACGGCAATCGCGCGGGGTGAGCTTGTCAGACAACGGCCCAGTGCCTGGTCCGGATGGTGTGCGCCGAGTTGCAAGACCGACGTCGAGACGGCCAACGTCACAAGCGCCTCAGAACCGGTATTCACGCCCATCGACAGCGCACAGCTTACCGCCTGGTGCAGCGGCCCCACAACCGGGATCAGGGTACGGCGGCGGGTACTGATCACGTGGATGGACGCTCGAGCGGAACAGTCATCTTGTGACTGCCTGCTGTTGTCAATCATACGATATGCCCTTGCTGAACCGGACGACGCTTTGCTCCTGGACTGCCGTACTTTACGGTACCCAACAACTTTTTTTCCCCTTCTATTCCCTCGCTTCCCTGGACTAGTTCTCTACAATCCTTTCTACTCTAACTTAGTACGTCCTACCTGTGGCGAACCTAAACTCGCCTCCCCTGCATGCACATCTCTTGGCATATTTTTTTTGGTTTACCATTCCATTTATTATTGTTTGCGGCGAGGTAGCACTTGAACGAGCTTGGGTTCGAAACACGCAAAGTACGGTATGGAGGACTGGACGACACGCCGATGGAATGAAACAAGGGGTCTTTGTCATGACGTTGAGCGCTAGAGGGTTGGTTGGAGTCGGATCTGAACGAGGACCGAATAGGTCGTCTTCACGAGATCGGACGTGTGGGCGCTTCCTTTCAACTTTTTCGTCCCGCTAGATCGGCAACGTGTCCTCATTCGTGTATAATCATGGCAGGTGTGTCTCATCCAAGTTCTGGTCCATCTGGTTGTATTCCACCCTCAGATTATGACCGACTCGACAGGTTGGCCAAGCATTCTGCGAAGCCATTTCGAGTTACATGTGACTTGAACTACATAGTCTCAGCATGAGCGTTGCGCCACCTACTACGGCATTCGCTTCTGCTCAATGTTCGCTGGCGTGTCGTCAGAACATCGCCGGTTATGCGCCTCGACCGTTCAGTGCCGAATTCGCTCACCCATGGTCGTCGCATGCGCGACATCACGCGTCACTGCGGTTCAACCCTGACGACACGGATCCTTATGAAACTGATGGATGAGTCATGACACTCTGCCCCTCGCTCACGAATGGGACAAAGGTACATACCCAATTCTCTGACCCGTTCAGGGTAGCGTTGATATATTCCTTGACCATCAGGCTTTTTTCTTAGCTTTCACCATCACCGTGTCCATCATGCCTGTACTCGACCATGCCTAGCGTCTCAGCATTGCTTCAAAGTCATCCACTACCGCCACTCGAACGTCTCCATGCTCTGCCATACGTTGTAACTCGGCATCTGGGAAAGGGAATAGGTCAACAAACTTGACAATTCGTAGAAGGGATCGAGGGTTGGATGCTATACCATAATCTTCGGGAATGGGACCGATACGAAAGTGCCCTCTCCCGATGGCCCAACAGCATCACTGTGCCTCCTTTCGCGTCACACTCGTACCCTCTGGTGACACCCCTGGGAAATAATCCTTGTCGAGTGCATTCAAATCATACGTCCGCGGTACCACACCTTGATCATATTCCGGGGTTCCCCATGCACACCTACTGCCACGCATCATCCGCTTCTCTGGATCCCTAGCCAGCGTTTGACTCGTTTGCTTCGTCGGCGGACGTGGCCACGTCACTCGGAATGAACCACAAATGTAGGGTGTGCTCGACGGGTGAATGGGTGCGCTCACGGTGGCAACCTGGAGGGTGTGTTGGCAGTTGATACCGGAGGAGATGACGAGAATCGAACTGGCGACACAGAAATCAAGGGATGCGTTTCCAAAGACGACGATCATGATCTAACCGTTATGGAAAGTAAAAGTTGGGAGCCTCATGAAGACATTCCATCCCACTTCTCCCGCATCCTGTAGTAGTGGGCGCAGGCGGCGATCGAGGAAGGGAGGGTATTTCCGACAGGGCGAAAGAGTAGGGAGCAGGTGACTTTGCAACGAGTGAAATTGGCACTCGCTGAACACTGCATCCACTCGGTGTGTGGGTGTGATAGAAGTATATCGTTGCCTTTTCGTTGCTAGCCTTGCGCCCCGTGCCTGTACGCCACATACCAGCGTCTTCCCAAACCACCGTGTTAGGTCGAGCTCGACCAGCCAGTATGGATTCAAAAGGTACTCGCTCCTTCTGTCGGTGTGCAGAGCAGCATAATGATGTGCCTACCAGTTGAGCAGTTGCATTCACGAGCAAACTCTCTCTTCACCGAGTTTGAGCAAGGAGGAGGGAAGAGTTACATCGAGGAGGCACTCGACCTTGGTCGTGAAGCACTGCAGCTTTGCCCAGCAGGCCACCTCGAGCGACGTGCCTCTTTGACTTTCCTTGCACGCCATCTCCGTGTTCGCTATCAGCAATTTGGAGCGACGAGTGACTTTGAAGAGGCCATCATCCTCGATCGAGAGGCACTCGACCTTTGCCCACAAGGGCACCCTGACCGGTCAATGCTCTTGAACAACCTTGCAGTTGGTCTCTCCACTCGCTACGACAAGCTCGGCGGAATGGAGGACCTTGACGAGGCCATTGTCCTCAATCGGGAAGCACTCGACCTCCGCCCGCAGGGACATCCAAATCGGTCGAAGTCTTTGAACAACCTTGCAGTTGGTCTCTCCACTCGGTACAACCAGCTTGGAGGAACGGAGGACCTGGACGAGGCCATTGTCCTCAATCGGGAAGCACTCGACCTCCGCCCGCAGGGACATCCAAATCGGTCGAAGTCTTTGAACAACCTTGCGCTTAGTCTCTCCACTCGGTACAATCAGCTGGGAGCAATGAAGGATCTCGACGAGGCCATTGTCCTCGATCGGGAAGCGCTCGACCTCCGCCCGCAGGGACACCCAAATCGGTCGAAGCCTTTGATCAACCTTGCAATTTGTCTCTCCACTCGGTACAACCAGTTGGGAGAAATAGGGGATCTCGACGAGGCCGTTGTCCTCGATCGGGAAGCACTCGACCTCCGCCCGCAGGGACACCCAAATCGGTCGAAGTCTTTGAACAACCTTGCGCTTAGGCTCTCCGCTCGGTACAAGCAACTGGGAGCAATGAAGGACCTCGATGATGCCATTGTCCTCGCCCGGGGTGCGCTCGACCTTTGCCCACAAGGGCACCCTCTTCGATCCGACTCGTTGAACAACCTTGCGCGCCACCTCTGTGATCGATTTACACATTTGAGACGGTTGAAGGATAAAGAGGAGGTGTTCAGTCTCTACACTCAGCTCGCACATCCCCAAATTGTGTCTACAGATGATCTTTCTGCCGCTAGAGCATGGATCAATATGGCACGACATTTCCAGCATCCTACCATACTTCTCGCATATAAATTCTCTCTTCGATTACTTACTCAATATCTGGCCACTCTGCCGTCATTACCTCAGCATCTTGCCATCCTTAAGAACTTCGCGTCGTCACTCGCAGTGGATGCGTTTTCAGCTTGTCTTCATGAGCATGCTCCTGCGTGTGCAGTCGAGCTCCTTGAACAGGGCCGGGGAGTCTTTTGGACCCAGCTTACCCGCCTCCGTTCCCCGCTTGATGATCTCGTCATATCTAGCCCGACGGGAAAGACGCTGGCAGACGAGTTCACGCGACTCGTCTCGCTCATTCGCAATGCCCTCAACTCACCTGGTCCAGATCAGCATCAGCACCTGTGCCATCTCAACCTCAAAATGGAGAGGGTTGTAACCGATGTTCGCTCCCTACCTGGTCTCTCTCGTTTCCTTCTTCCCTCGCTCTTTCCCGATCTCCAACGTGCGGCCAGTGGGGGACCAGTCATCATCGTCAATGCAAGCGAGTATAGCTGTGACGCACTCATCGTCTTACTTGATCGTGACCCAGTTCATATTCCATTGCAGATCACGCAGGAAGGTGTTCGAGACTTGTCAACGGAGCTCCATACGTTGACTGTGCGCGCGAAAAGGGTTGACGTGACGAGAGAGCTCGCAGCCTTCTTACGTAAACTCTGGGATCAGATTGTTTCGCCCATCGTCGATGTCCTCCAGACGACCCATCCATCTCAATCACGCATCTGGTGGTGTCCCACCGCCGACTTCTCTGTGCTTCCTTTGCACGCTGCTGGTCCCTTTAGGAAGGGTCAACGGAACCTTACCGATATCTACATCTCGTCCTACACTCCAACCCTGACTGCCCTCATTCGTACTAGACGGCGCGATCCGTCGAGTTCTCCAACGCAACGGAAGCGTTTCATCGCCATCGGCCAAGCCAAAGCTGTTGGCGAGAGTGAACTAGTTTCGGTCGGCACAGAACTGGATAACATCGGTCAGCGCGTTGACGGCCTCGCCACATTCACGCGCATAGATGGAGAAGAATCTTGCATTTCCAGGGTCGTTGCAGAGCTCGACAAGAACGATTGGGTGCACCTTGCGTGCCATGGTCTCCCGAATCCGAAGAAGCCGTTCGAGTCCGCATTTGCTCTGCGCGACGGACACTTTACGATCCAAGATATTATCGGGTGCAATCTGAAGAACCCAGAATTTGCATATCTCTCTGCGTGTCATACGACTGTCGGAGACGAAGAGAGTCCGGACGAGGCGATCCATCTCGCGTCGGCGATGCAGTTCGCTGGGTTCCGTTCTGTGATTGGGACAATGTGGGCGGTGGACGATGGTGAGACGAACAAGATCACGTCGAGTTTCTATAGATATATGGTGGACGAGTCTGGCCGTCTTGATCACACCCGTGCAGCTTTTGCGCTAAACAGGACAATGAATTCTGTGAACGTACCATTCGATCAACGGATTCTTTATGTCCATCTCGGTGCTTAGTTCTAACATATCTTTGTTTACTCTCTCGCTTTACGTTGCTCATGCTCGCTACGTGTACACTATTGAATATGCTATCCATCGTTTCAAGTTCGGGGGTCGTGTGCCAGTGTGGCCCGTGACTGGTGCTGACATGCCTCACTTTTCTGTATGGACGATCCTTCCTTTTCTCATCTTGATTTATTCACTGAGAGTGCTTGTCATGTCTAGGAACGCTCTCGCTGATCTTGTAACCTGTCTCCAGGACTTGGTCACTGCTTTTCCGAGCGGTGTTCTGGCTCCAGGGGGGGCCGGGGCCGGTCGCGATCTCGCACACCGAAACGTGAAACGTCCGAGTCGAGAGGCCCGAAATCTGAAACATGGGAACGAGCGAGCGGCGCGGGCGTTCGACCCTCGGAGTGTGAACGAGTCTCGAGCTGGGGATTTGCAGGCACGATCCGCGTTCTGAGGGGGGAAATGTGTGGGCGTCAGGTCCCGAGCCCTGCTGCGGTGGTGGTGGTGGTGGTGGTGCCAGTGGCGACCGGTGATGGAAACCGAGGACGCAGTGTACGACGGGTGGTTCCTGGGCGCGGAAACTGATACTTGTTTTCGACCGGGGGAGGGGTTGTTAATTTTAGTGGTGGAGGATGGGAATCCAGGTACGTTTATAGCGTCCACATCGGATGCTTGGATTGGACCATGGGGCGTTACTGGTGCGACGTTCGGGTCGATCGACGCCGTGTCGATTCAATCGCTGGGAAGCACTCGGCTGGTAGTCGTCCCCGATACCGATATCCAGATCGATGTTGAAATGGATATGTCGTGACAAGTCAGAGCGTCATTGACGCTCGGGAGTCGGGAATCATAACAGCGTTCACCCCTCCGCATCGGATGCTCGAGTTGGACCATGGAGCGTTACTAGTGCGACGTTTGGGTCGATCGACGCCGTGTCGATTCAATCGCTGGGAAGCACTCGGCTGGCAGTCGTCCCCGATACCGATATCCAGATCGATGTTGAAATGGATGTCGTGACGAGTCGGAGCGTCATTGACGCTCGGGAGTCGGGAATCATAACAGTGTTCACTGACGCATGCAGATAAATATGCCTATTCGACTTTACATTCCTCATTTGTAATAAAGAAAGAAAAAAGATGATCAACGTGTAAAATGCCACAACGAATAAACGAACGTGCCGATCCAAGTCGAGAGCCAGAGAGAAAAGGAAGGAATGTCGGAGTAAGAAAAAACCCCAAAAAGGGGTCGTGCAGCCAAAACCGTCCCAAATTGATGCTGAGAACGCGACGGGTCATGATGCAAGTCGAAAAGAAAGAGATGAGGAAGAAAAGAAAAGAGCAAGCGACAAGTCGATGAGGATATAAAGAAGCGTGGAAATCATGCTGCGGGATTAAGGAAAATAGTAATGTCAACGAGGGACTGTGTTGAGCGTCGTTGCCGCAAGGAAGGCGTCCGGCCAACGAGACGCAGAGATTGAGGTGTGATCTGCGTAGGGTGGAGACGAGGGGAGGGTTACCGGCCATTCTTCCAGCTCGACGGTGGGGCTGCGCGACTCCGTACAGGGGTTTTCCCGGGTACTTTTGACGATGTCGGTGGAGACCCAACACCTGTCCGAGCGCGAGGTCTTGGGTTACCGCCATACGCGCTCGCGGAACTACTGAGACCGCCATTCCCCCCAAAGTTCGAGCGAGAAGATGAAGGCACAAAGTCCCCGTGGACACTCCGTGTACCCCAACCTCCAGTACCTCCGAATTCGCTCTGCGAGCTGCTGATGCCACCATAGACCGAGGCAGGGCCGCTTGGGAAGGCTACAGAGCTTCTGGCCCATTGGTTGGGCGGTATGAGCATCCCCATGTTGGGCATGCCCATCATGCCCATTGCCCCCCCACCCATACCACCATACACGCTTCCCCCACCTCCTCCGCCATACACGCTCCCCCCCAACCCACCACCCAAAACACACCCACCGCACCCACCGCCAAACACACAACCACCACAC
>JBBPNN010000023.1:0-82798 GCA_038090935.1 Hortiboletus campestris
TTGTCGACGCGCTACGCAAACCAAAAAAAAGGTCAATCCGCCATAGAGGGGGGAGGACGACAGACGGACGTACTTGGTACTGCCAAAGAGTCTATGGGCGAATTGGAGGCTATATTCATTGTTCGTCGCCTTGGACTCGGCCCGACGCTTCCCCAAAATGCGAGACAAATCCTTGTTCGTGAGAAGTGGGTTTCCGGCAGCGTCCTTCCCCGTAGCGAACGAGAAAAGTTCTTCGATGAAAGCTGGGTGTGGCACAGATTGGTTGGGCTGCAGCGATGCATCAAGTCCTAAGTAAGTGAATTGAAGGGGTAAACGATCGCATTGGCTCAGCGGTAGAGATATTGCGTACGGGTCAGCGAAGCGTCGTGTTCGATTCCGTTATGCAAGTTGATCTCCTCCAAATCAAACGTATCTCTACTATAGCTTTTGTTTAGCATGCGGGCGACGTAGCGGCATCCATAGTAGCAAAACGAAGGGCTAAAGTTGTACGTCGAACGAAGTTGTTCGGGGGCTTCCGTGAACTTGATGCCCCTTCCACTGCGCGGAAAGATTCCTAAACGAAAAAAGAAAGAAAGGCGTGATGAGTAGTGAGCCGAATGGCGTAACGATCGTCGTGAAGCGCAGACATACCATGGTTAGCCATTGCGTTCAAGGCAGGGCAACAGCATCGACTGTCGCCTTCTTGCGGTGGCCTGTATTCTGGCCAATACCCTCCGTAGCCTGGGTGGCCCCGAGGTGTAACTCCTCCGACAGGACGGCTAGACCGAACGAAGTTTCCCAACGTCAGAAAAACATCCCAAGCGATGATGCCTGCATCATAGAAAGCATTGGAAATAGGACTGAGAATCTTCATTCTGCACTGGTGTGGATGAAAGAGTCAGGCTTGAGGACCAAGGGGGGGCAATATCACATCAGAGATGAACGCCCGAGGCCATTCTGATAAGGGCGGGGGATTCGGACAAGTATGTCAACCGCTTAACCCAACGGCCACCAAGTTCGAATGAGTCAGTCGCGGGTGACACCTAGTCTGGTGACCTAGGTGACGCTGAGATCAATGAAATGGGATGAAGTTGGCACGTGTGCCCGTTGAGTGCTAGCAATTCGCCGCTTCCGTTTTACTCGCTATCACCAGAAATGGCGGTGTCATTGCAACCTGCGAGAGCTGATGGAACAGCAATCCCTCTACGACAACGGCTGTGACTCGGAGAACTTGGTAGACTGCTACTTCTGGCTGCATGAGGAAATTGATCAGCTGTCTTGGAGTACGCACTACGGCCGTCGAATGTCCTCACCAATGAATGGATATGAATTTCTCCATGGTACGCATAACGTTGGATCCTCATATGTCACCGATCGGAGCAGGTACGACGCTAAATAGCAGCCTAAGTCTCACCGCCACATTCATGACAGACATGAAAAGTCCTGTCCGTCTATACGACCCTAGAGTCTGGCAGAGCTGCTTGTTTCCCCTTCTCGCGGCGTCAAGGAAGTAACGGACACGTGCGTACTTGGTTCGAAAGTGCCAAGATGGATCTGGAGATGACAGCTGCGGTGAACGAGTAACGTGGCAACAGGCAGCGGTCCATTCGAGCATGTCCAGACCGAGGTACTTCGCGAAGCAGAAGCGAACCCCGGGGATGAATCTCCCTGAGATCCGTCGTAATGTTGCACGTCAGGCTCACCGTGAACTGACTCGGACAGTGCGTGTCCGAGGAGTCTAGTGGTGACAGACCCGGCGGAGAATGGCATATCCCACCGTGTCTCCATAGTATGATTGTATAGCGTAGACAGCGTTTTCAGAAGGCTCCGAACCACGGGATAGTAGCTCTGAATTCTCGGAAGTACGAGTCTAGGACTTGTCGGGCAATTTAGTGCACCGCAGTCATGCCAATTTTCAGACGCTGTGGGCCAAGAACATACGTCCGGCGAACCAAGGTGACACGTTTTTGCAACTCTGAGGTGGTCCTCAAGGACCGTGTGCAATGTTGTTGTATAGAAAAAAAAGAGGAAGTCTGATCAATCTCCGAAGTCTCGCCGCCACTTGTCATAAGACGATCACCCACGGCGAGTACTCTCCCTCAACTCGGATCTTGACTCGCATAGCACTCCCGTCTATCGGACCATCCACCACCCATCACTCCAAAGAAGAAGAAAAAACCGTCGAAACATGTCCACCCACGAACAACGGCTCGCCGCACTCCAAACCGAAATCCAAGCCCTCGAAGCCTCAAACATCGCCCCCAAAGAATGGACGCTCCTCGGCGAAGCCTCCGCCCGCACCCGCCCACACGACGCCCTCCTCGGCCACGACCTCGACTTTGAGCGTGCGGCCCGCACCGTGCCCATCGTCACCGACGCCGTCGTCGCCGCCCTCGAAGAACGCATCAAGGCGCGCATCCACGAGGGTCGGTTTGACGACGTGGTGCGGAGACGCCCCGGGGGGGATACGGCGCCGTTGTTGCCCTCGCGGGTGGTGGAACTACAGGATACAAAGTCGGCGCAGTCGTTGGCGCAGATATACGAAGGGGCGTACGTCGCTGCCCAGTCGGGCACGTCGACCTCCGACCGAGATGGTCGGTTACAGCGGGAACACGACGCGATTGCGTGCGTGTGGGAGGGCATTTGCGTCAAGTTGGACGCGCTGTGTAATGCGCATTACGTGCCTAAACCTGTACGTTTCGTGTTCTCTACACCCCACTTCTTTTCTCGCTCTCTGTCTGTGTGATGGTGGACGGTACTCATGGTTGAGGGGACAGCCGAAAGCGAGCATCACGACGGTGTCAGACGTCCCAGCTGCATCCCTCGAATCGGCGCTGCCTTCAAGCCGTTCGCTCGCCAGCACGTTCGCTCCCGAGGAGGTCCTGGCCCCCACATCCTCTTCCGACGTCCGTGCCCGTAGCGAGTTGACCCCCGCCGAGAAACGCACACGACGCACCAAAGAGAGAAAAGCAAAAAAGAAGACACGGGACGCGTTGAACAAGACCGTGGACAAGTACGCCAAAGCGAGGTCGAACAAGAACATGGGCAGCGTGAAGCAGGAAAAGGAGGCTGCGCTCAAGAGCCTCGTCAAGTCTGGAAAGGGTGTCACGGTCGTCGGGAAGGGGGGTAAGACGCAAAAGATGGGTAAATTGGCGAAAAAGGCCAAGTGACGTAGAGGGTTTTCTGTGTGTCGAACTTTTGCCTGTTTCTCTATGGCTTGCTCAGACGTTTTATTAGTGAGGAAATCGTGGGCACGACTCGAACGCCGTCGCACTTCCATCGAGGTCGGAAAGAGGCATGTCGCGGATGATTGACGGAGGATAGCTGAAACCTCGGCCTAGCATACCATGTGAGCGCAGCCTCAGGCACTTGCTCCAAGTAGGGGAAGAAGATGTTTTATAATCCAAATGTATTAGAAGGAGAGATCAACTGGGACTTGCTTGACATGCGATCGTCTCGGTAGACATGTGTACCCCTGAATACAAGATTTTGTGATGAAATTCTCCAAGTGTCTTTGCACAGGACGATAGTCAGCGTGTATCAACATAATTACAGTGACGTTCTATCCACATCGATAGCCCAGACGTCGCACGGGCACTTTATCAACTTCGTCTACCCAACAGTCCCAAGGGCCCAGCCGCCCTTTCAAAATCCAATCACGATCGCCCAATCCTTGGTGATCCCCACCGCCGGATCCTTGACGACCACCACGCCCGCCCGATCACCATCACCCGCCTCATGCGTCCATTCCAACGCCCGTGCCCAACCTTCCCCTCGCACCACCGACACCGACACCGACACCGGGGGCACATCCACACCCACCACCACGACCCGCTCGACTCTCACATCCGCCTCCTCCAACTCCCGCGCAAACGCATTCGCAGCCGAATACGATGGCTCCGTAGCCGCGAGATCGCCGCTCCGTACAACAATCTCCCGAGTCTTCTTCTTTCCGTGCGTCGTCGACGCGTGGAACGCCCGCCAGACGAGCTCACCCCGTTGGTGCCCAAAGCCTTCGCCGTCGTCGAGATACAGTTCACCTTGAGCGCTGCCGTCGACACCCAGTGCGACGCGGAGCGTAAAGGGATCGTGTTTCATCAGAGAAGAGGAGCGGCGGGGACGCTCGCGGGTGGCGAGGATGGACCCACCACGGACGAGCAGAGGGATTTGGTGGAGCGCTGCTGGGACGGTGACCGTCCGGCCCGTGGTCTCAGAGGCAGACGGACGATAGGCAGTGTAAGAGAAATAGTCATAGTAGACCTGGGCATCAGAGAGATAGAGAGACGCGGACGTTGCCCCCCGCATGGTCACTGGTTTACACAAGAGACCAGAAGAGCCGAGGTAGAACTGGTCATCGATCCCAAAGCCTTGTTCGTCATTGGGGAACATTACATACTGAGGACTGCCCGTCACAATTGTGTCAGTATCAAATCCATTCTCAAACAGTGACGAAGACACCTACCGCAGGATGGGTATTCCCGTCAAGCTGCTCTCCCTGAATGCATTGTACCAAACGGGCAACATCGCATACCTCAACTTCAGCATATCCTTGACCATTCCCTTGTAGGGCTCATCCAATAGATATGGTTCACGGCGCTTTGTGTCGATGTGTGCATGGGCTCGGAAGAAGGGCGAGAACACGCCAACGCCGTACCACCTAACGAGCATCTCGGGATCAGGATTACCGAAGAAGCCGCCGACATCAGCTGGATGTAGGTTAGAAATTCCATCCAGAGGGAAGAAAAGAACGGGACAACTCACACCCCGCAAATACCATTCCGGCGAGTCCATTCGAAAGAACCATCTTCACTCCCACTGCCATGTGTTCCCATGTACCCAGGTTGTCACCAGTCCATATGGCTGCAAAGCGTTGGGTACCAGCATAGTAGGAACGGGTGAGCACGAAGGGACGTTTGGGAGGGTCAGAGCGGTGGTAGAGGGCATTATAAGTTTGATTGGCCTGATATAAAGTGAGCAAAACTCGGTGGGTCAAGGGACATGCGTACAAAGAGCATGCCATTGATGTTGTGCACATCGCGGTGCTCCCATCCGCCATAATGTATATTATCCCTCGGCATCGAAATCTCAGGGCCGTTGAATACCGATGGCTACGTGAAGAATCGATCAAACAGTCTCTTCAACTCCAAATGGGGTGTCAACGAACCTCGGCCATGTCGTTCCAGATACCCACGTTCTCCGAGCTCTGCGTCCACGTCCAAGAGCCATCGATGCTCTTGGTCTTGAAGAACTTAACCCACATATCCCAACTCTTGGGGTTGAAATAGTCGATCCAAGAGGAAGACCCAGGCCAGCACCATCTATTAGGTAGGGTGTGGGGATAGCAACAAGGAATGTGGGAGGAAGGACATACCCCTCGTATTCACCCTCACCCGAACTGGGCTTGACAAACACGCCGAGATCAGATGCAGTTTGGTAAACGGGATAGCTGGACTCGCGCTTGAAATGGGGATCGACGATGACGACCATCTATGTGCATCGTCAGATCCCATCAATGGGCGACTCGAGACGGAAAGACGCACCCTGCGTTCCTTGGCTTCTACGTCCGCAATCATCTCTACCGGGTCGGGAAACGTTTTCTCGTCCCACATAAAGTACTTGTGTCCTTCGGCATACTCGATGTCGAGCCAAAAGACGTCGACAGGTATATCCTCCTCGTCGAACCTTTGCTGTACCGTTCTGACGTCTTGACTGCTGACATAATTCCAACGACATTGGTGATACGCGAGGGAGTACAAGGGGGGAAGCATGGGAGCGCCTGTGAGGCGGGCGTATTGGGAGAAGACCGAGGCCGGGTCAGGACCTGGGAGAATGAAGACGTCGAGAATGCCAGATTCAGAGATCCAGTGCGTCTCGGTGCCGTCGTTCTTCTTTTCGACATCGATCCAAGTGTCGCTTGCAATGGCATTGAACACTGCGACGGTACCCTTTTTACCGTGGGCATGCATCAAGGGGACAGTGCCATAGAGAGCCACAGAGGAATCCGCAAGATACTCGAACACGTCCGAGTTGTAGAGTCTGTAAGGGTCCGAGTATCTTGCGTCGGGGCCAGTCGTGGAAGGGAGGGACATGTTTGTAGCGTGTTCAGGGATACCGTAGACATGGGAATGGTGAGGGAAGGTGATGTCGAGCGAAAGGGATTCAGGGCCTGTGAAAGCGACGAGATGAGCTCACGAGTGGATACGCGGACGCGGTGTATTACCCTTTGGCTTTGAATCTGTCCAGGTCGACCAAGTCTCTTCCCACCAAGCGTCTTGTTGCTCGCCCTCAAACCAGGCAGCCTCATTGACGTGGAATGGGACTTGTTCGGCCTCTGCGCCCTCAATCTGTGGAGGCTGTGTGTCCTGCTTGGTTCTAAAGTGTTCCATGTGCAGCAGACCACGACCGTTAAAAACGACTTGTTCCTCGCCGTTCTTGTAAAAGGTGACCTTGAGCGGGTTGTGCTGCACGACGACCTCAAAGGTGGTGCCTTTCGAGCCGTACCTCGTGCGCGTT
The DNA here is from genome assembly GCA_038090935.1 of Hortiboletus campestris. Taxonomy (NCBI): domain Eukaryota; kingdom Fungi; phylum Basidiomycota; class Agaricomycetes; order Boletales; family Boletaceae; genus Hortiboletus; species Hortiboletus campestris. The sequence continues at coordinate 6,493 of JBBPNN010000023.1, forward strand.
TCGCTTTGTCCGACGAGCCATTTGACGTGACTGGACTTGCTCAAAGGAGGGTCGCGAACGAGAGCCCAAGAGGCTGCCTCGTTGTAGTGTCTGCGCAAGCCAGCGACTTCGTCCATCTGGACGCGTATGACACCATCTTCGTGTGCTCGGACCTCGAGGGAGAAGCTGAGGTGTGGGTATACAGTCGACTTGACGACGGCGGTGAAAAAGGCGTCGGTGGGGTCGGTCAGGATCGAGGACGGGTCAATGTAGTACGGGGAGTGCCAGGACTCGCCGGTGGCGTGTGCGCGTGCAGAGAGGGCGCGACCGCGGCGACAAAAACCAGACTGGCTGCAAGTTTTGAACGACTCGGGCTTGAATGCGAGTGTCGACGCGGACACGAGCAACGCGACAAAGACCGACAGCGAACGCATAACAAAAGCACCCCCGACGCGAGCTTCATATACAAGTCCATGACATAATGCGTTCTCACGTCCCGAATTAGATGGACCCCTAATCGTCCGTGTACTCATAGAACCCCCTTCCACTCTTTCGCCCCAACCACTGTGCATCCACCATGCGCTCAAGCAGCACCGAAGGCCGGTATTTCGAATCCGACGTGCCCGTGTAGAGCGTCTGCTGTATCGACAAACACGTGTCGAGACCAATGCTACAAGATGTCGTTAGCGTCGCGGCGAGCACAGACCACCGAGACTCACAAGTCAGCTGGAAAACACGATCAACAACGGCAAACGCGAGACACCAACGAGCACTCACCAAGCTGGAGCGGACCCATCGGATGGGCCATCCCAAGTCTAAACGTCTTGTCAATGTCGTCTCGCGTCGCAACACCCTAAGAACCGCATGAGCCTCTGCCCCGACACCATGTTCCTGCGGAAGCAACCTTTTCTAAACACATGATCGCCTCGTTTATAAAAGGCATCAACAGTGCATTCGAGACGAATCCAGGAACGTCTTGCGACGTGGTAACCTCTAACGCGTCCACGCTCAGTTCGTGCACACGTCCTCCAAGCCCGATCGCCCTCACCTTTACCACACGCCTCCGCAAAGGCACGCGACCGGTCAAGCGTATCCTTGGACGTTTGCACCGCAGATATAAGTTCGACCAGTTTCTGCAACAAGACTCACATCCCTCTCCCCCTGGCAAGCACGACGGCAAGACGCACCATCACCGGCACCGGATTAAAGAAATGCAACCCTAAGAGCCCGCTCGTCAGCACCCCATAAGCATCCCAAAAACAAACACGTACCAACGACCCGACCCGCAACCCGCCTTCCCGCCTCCGACGCCGCGCTCACCTCCTCCGGCACCACCGCGCCCGCAATCTTGGTAATACTAATCGACGACGTGTTCGTCGCCAAAATCGCCCTATCGTTCAACGTCTCCCTCAACCCCCGAAAGACCCGCTTCTTCAACTCGACCTGCTCCGAGACCGCTTCGACGACCATGTCCACGTCTCGCAACGCGTCGAGCCTGTCGACGACTCGGATGCAGTCTTTGGCTTCCGCGGCTTCAGTCGGGGTGACGCGGCCTTTGGAGACCTCTTTGGAGAGGAGGGTGGAGAGGAAGGACTGGGAGTGGGCGAGCTGGGTGGGGGAGGTGTCGTAGACGAGCACGGGGACTTTGGCACGGAGAGCGGAGACAAAGGCGATGCCGGTGCCCATCTGGCCTGCGCCGAGGACGCCTAGTTGTCTGATGCCATGCGCGATGGACATGGTCGTTCAAGACAGAGTGTGTTCCGAATCACGTGTAATGCCAGCACAGGGGTCGTCTCAGGCTACATTTGAGCTACACATACACACCTGATCGCCCTAGAGAGAAATGTATATTAATGCCAGAAAACGAGCGTCAAAAAATGTACCAAAAGCTAATTGGCATCACGGATCGAACAACAGACGAGTGAGAGCAGGCAAAACGAAAATTCAGTAGCCTAGAACGAACGAGCACTGTTCGAGAAGAAAAAACGATGGTCGGGAATCGTGGGCTAGGCTGAAATCGATACACAGTAATAGGGCAATAAGGATGAAAATAGTTATATACGTGTAGTGGGAGACGAGTGCGATAGAAGACGTGATTGCGACAGAGTTTGGAATGCGGGTGGATGAATGAGGACAGATCTATATTGGAACAGTGGTTGCGTGACGTGGCGAGATAGATGCAAGCATGTGCTGGTGATATAGTGTGCTGGTCCGTCGGCGAGCAGATGCGGTGGTGAAATGAAGACGTGAGGGCGATCCCACAAGGGACGAAATGCGCATACACGCGCCAAAAATCATCGCACTGGGCGATGATGGTGGCCCCAAGGTGCTGGATCATCGTATCTGCTTTCCCCAATCCAGGGCACCTCCCCCCTTCTCTCCTCCACCTTCCCGCCGCGGAAAGGCATTCCAAAATCTGAGCGTCTCGTCTCCAGCGCCGGTGACAATCGTCTCCCCATCAGGACTCATCGCGAGATAAAGCACCCGATGTGTGTGTCCAGTTAGTGAAGCAACTTGCGAAAGCGAAGGATATCGCCATATGCATATTTGATTCTGAGCCGTCGTGCTCGAAAAGCCATGCGTGCTGACGAGCTCGTGCGACGTATGCGACCAGATGAGATTGCAGACCTGCATCAAAGCGTCAATAGGCGTCTGCGAGTGAAGCACGCGACATACCTGGCTCCCAGTGTCCAACTCGTTCAACATCGTGCCCGTGAACGTATTCCAAAATCGAATGTGTTTATCCTGCGTTCCACCACCTGTCGCGAGTACTCCAGAGACATGAGGATCCCAAGCGAGTGCTTTGACGGCGGCAGTGTGTTCGTGGAATTTCCACAGGGGAACATCGCCATCACCATCGCCACCACTATTTGACCTTGAACGATGTGACGTCCCGATGCCGCCTCCAGGTCCAGACCCAGAAGAATGCATAGAAGACGCCAAGGAGGAGGCACGACGAGACCCGCGGAGGTCCCATATACATACTTTGTTGTCATTGCCTCCGCTAGCAAGAGCCGAGCCCATCCCAGAGCCTCCGGGGCCTTGGGCGGGCGCACCTCCCGTACTCGGGGCTCCAATACCTCCTTCAGCTCCAGCAACTGAACCGATACCAGTCCCGCGCGGATTTCCAAAGCCCATCCCCAACTCTCCACTCCACCGCAACCCACAGACTTCCTGCCGATGCCCTGCACACTTCCTAAACGGTCTCCCTCCGCCTTCGCGGACGTCGCGGTGGTGGACCATGCGATCTCTGCTTCCACTGCTTAGGATGTGTCCATTCCATGATAGAGCACCGATACGTTGAGTATGCGCGGGAGCATAGGTACGGATGATAGAGAGGGTCGGAGCATCGTAGATGTGTAGATGGCCAGAGAGCGTGCCGACCGCAAGTGTTGTGCCCTGTGTGACCAAGAAACAAACGTCAGCATATGCGCGCAAGTCGGGTGCCATGGGACCAAACCTTTTGCACCCATGCAACCGAACTAATAGTATCACTGGATGCGCTCAAGTCACACAACTTGGAGACAGCGGCATTATGAGCTGTCCAAAGGTAGACACAGCTACCCAGACCGACGCCGAGCACGTTCGTACTCGACCAATCGACGAGATTGAGATAAAAGTCATCGGCCAGATCCGGGGCGTCGAGGACCCTGTAGGGTGTCTTGCAGACGCTGCGAAGCTGGCGCCGTGGAGACTCGAGGAGTTGCCGTGATTCTGCGCGGACGGGGGACATGGAATATGCTTCGTCTGTTGGTGTGTCGAGACGGCGTCCACTGGTGGGTGTTGGAGAGGGGGAAGTGTAATGGAAGATGCGCCGGCGCGTTGGAGTGGAGGGTGCAATGGACGAGGATGAATGGACGGGGCGTGTTGGTGATGCGGGACGACGAGATGAGGGGGGGGTCACTTCGCTGTGAAGGATGGAGTTGAATATGGCGTTGGCTTGTTCTGGAGGCAATGGATCGGATGTGTGGGATCGGACCGATGGGGGGTGAATAGGGGTTGCGTGAGTGCCGAGTCAGGTATCAATGGTGGACGAACTCACCCTTTATAGCATCTGATTCGGTGGGTATCGTGCGATGCTTTGAAGGGGTGGAAGGACCACTGTCGTCCCTGAGATGATAAGACGTTCGCATATCGCCGGTGTCCCTGCTGGGCACGAAGCGATCGCCATACTCCCTGTGTGCACGAGACGGGTGCTCAGGCGATTCCGGGCCAGGTGTGTCGCTCGCGGTGAGTTGTGAGTAGTTGAGGGAAGGGATGGGGGCAACAGCGGGTGGAGTGAGGACAAAGGCGGGGTTTACGCGTTGTCTGTTTCTGCGGGGCGTGTCGTCGTCGGTGTCTTGGTGTGCGGCGCGCAGTCGTTTGCCAAAGGGCGAGTTTTTGAGACCGGACATGGTGGAGGACGACTCCGAGCGAGTGCGAGCGTGTTGAAGTGGGCGCGACAACGAGCGAGTTGGCAGCGACAAAAGGACGGACGAGGAGGAGGAGGAAGAGCGAGTCACTTGGTGCAGCGCGACTTGACCGACCCGGGCAGGGGCAAAGCGAGTCGCAGTCAACAGGCAAACCAACGACACGACGCGTCGATTACCTAACACCTGCTCACTTTTCAACCAGCGACGCAAAAAAAAAAGTCAAAAACCACAGAAAAATGCAGTGAGCGTGCAGAAACAAGAGAAAACCGAACCTACGTTGGAAGAGACGCACCAGACATCGTCCTGCCCGGTTATTAACCCGCCCGGTCGGGCCAGGCGGTGGACTCTCAGTCCTGTTCATTCAAGCGGCGACTCAAGTCAACTGCGCCACCGTGTCTGACTCGTCGTCGCCGGTGACAGTCTGGGTGACCCACCTGGCAAGCTTAGAGGGCGACAGCGAGTCCAACGGCTTCTGAGACGCGTCTCTTCTCCAGACGTGACCCCGGCATACGCGTGCTCTGAATGCCACATGCAAGTGTGAACGTGAGCGGACCAGGTAGCGTCGACAGAGGTCGTGTTTTTCGACTAGGGTAGCCAGTGTCGAGCGTCCAGCCTCTCGATTTGCCTGTTTGCGAGAGTGCGCAAGTAGACAGTGTGACAGAGACGTGGCGTTGCGCAGCTGTTCCCACTCGTGGCTGATTGGCCCACAGCTAAATTATGCCGATGCCGACACACCTGTCACTCCGGTCTCACACCATCTTCACAACCATCGATTAACATGGGCGCCAAGGTAGGCCTTGTTTGTGCAACACATACTCGCAGTCTATCTAGAACTAGGGAACGACAATGTCCATTTACCATACGGTAGGGGCCTCAAACCGCGACATTCGTATGCGTCAGCTCTTCCAACTTCTTCACATCCATGCCCGGTCTCCTTGGCTCAAAGCGACAAGGGAACGGGAGCGGATACCTGGCAGTCAACATCATCCACAGTCATCGACCACCAAGTCACAGCAGCACGTACGTCGTAATCCCAGACGCCCACTTGAACTCGTATGGCACATCGTTTCCGTGTTCGTCTTTTGGCAACGACACTTTCCACAGTGCGAGTATCGTCGCGACCGCATACCACATCGAGATCTCCGCAAAGTGCCTCCCTACACAGCTCCGCCGGCCAAACCCAAATGCGATGTTTTGGACATTGTCCGATGTGAGCGTGCCGTCGGCGTGAAGGAATCGCTCCGGGATAAAATCAAAAGGCTTCGGATATTTCGACTCGTCGTGTGCCATGGACCTGCCCAACGAAAGACATGATTAGCGTCGAGCGTTCACGAGCAAGCACCCGAAAGGCGAACCAGAGATTCGTCATGACTGTCGCTCCTGTACAAACTATCGTGTCAACGCAACCGTGGAGCGAAGAAAGTATGTCGTACCCTTTGGGATATAATATCCATCATAAACGTCATCGTTCACCGCCGCATGGGGGATGGCTGCCCAAGGCTCAGTCCATTTGCAAAGCATCGACTCACAACTCACAGAGTGGTAGCGCGGGATTCCATCTCAACGTTTCACGGATAACAGCGTCAATATAAGGCAGCGATGGTCTATCATCAAATGTCGGAAGCCTCTCCTTGCCGACTATCGCATCTATCTGGGCATATGCCTTGTCCTGAATGGCCGGATGGAGAACCATCGCGTGGAGGAACGACATGAGAGTAGCACTCGACTACATTTGGGTAAGATGACAGGTCAGGCCGGACGTATGAAGTAGTACGCACCGATTCTGATGCCGCTGCAAGTGTTTAGGTGAGCCACAGAGAGAAGTACATTATGAATGACACATACCTGCAAAACCGGTGGCTGCGGCATCTTTAAGAGCTTGCATCCTCGCAGTACCGGTGCCCATCTCGCCCTCCTCCCGGACGCCATCGAACACCATAGCGGGGGAAGTACTCCCCTCATTCTAACCCGGAATCAGAAAGAATCCGTTCTATGGACATGCACCAACCTGTTTTCGTAGCGCGTGTTCAAAGGGAATTTCTATCCAATCTCTGGCCCAATCTCTGGATATGGCTGCATTTCTCTTGATGCTCATACCTGGGAACCACGATGGGATGCTTAAAACTGGCCACTCGTCAGCTTCTGCTCAGAGGCACACACATTCGAGTGCCCGTGCTTACTTATCGGGAATGCACTCAGAATTCCTGCCGCTTCCGGTGTATTCGCTACCGCTATCAGTCGACACACTCTCCCGATGATGTCGACCATGTGGTCATCTGGGGATTCCGGATCGTAGTCGTAGACCGCATTGATAATGACTGACGTCGTAAACCTATCGGATTGGTGCGGCCATTAGCAGCTGGTAGCATGGGTACTATATTCGTTATGACCCACTCGTGGATATGCTCAAAAGCATGATCTGGTGACTTTAGTAATCGGTGGGCAAGTAGATGGGCCTTGCGTTGCTGCATCGGGGCGAATCTCGATGCCGACTCGGCTTTAAAAGTCTGGTGGAAGAATCGACGCTGGAGGCGCCATCTGTCTCCATAGGGCATGAGGACAGTGTTGAAGTCTATTCCGAACCTGGAAAGCGTGATTAGGCCCCTTGTGTTCCGTCGCAAACGATGGCTTACAGTTTATTGGTGACGAGGTGAGGTCTGTCAGCATAGTTACTCGAACGGTCCTCTAAGAGCGCTTTGGCTATCTTTTCAGAGTTGATGATGATGACATCCTGGTCGAAAAAGCGAGAGTAAACAAGGTCGCCTTGAGACAAGCCCAGTTTCAGGGACTATGCAATCAGAGGGAATTCGTGAAAAACGCACCGTACACTTTTGACCACTGAGCGTAGGTCAACCATGGCGCACTGGCATTGACACCGTGTATGTTCCCTATGATAGGGAGCGGTGGAGGGCCTGGGGGTAGCGGATAAGGGGGAAGTGGCCGAGCTTGCTTGAGGCGTCGACAGACAGCATCGACAGCGACGACGCCAGCGAATGTCACAGCGCACAACGTTGTGAGGTCGGATGACATGACTAGTAAGACCAACAGCAGGAGGAAGAGATCGTCCGGAAGAACCTGAAGATATACTTATACCGCTCGGTGGCTTCCCAGGCAACATTTCGCCGTTCTCTCATGGTACCAATTTGGTAGATTCATCACCGACTCTGGTTCAGGTTCAGGGTGGTACGCATCGCCCCTAGAATGGAGTATCCGTCAGAGGATTGATTTGGGATGGTCGTATGGAGGGACACAGCCCAATTTCCTCGTTTGTTTGCTTACCTTTGCAGGTGTGCCCCTGCCAATGCAGCGGGAATTGCGGGCATGACTGAGCAAGTGGGCGCACCACATGATGTGGACTTTAGCCCTCAATCCGCAGATAGCCGACTGGATTCTGGCAGCCAAGATTGTCTTGAAAGGCTGTGGTTAGTCCCAGACATAGCAGTTATACCCGCAATGGGTGTGAAAACGAGGACATGCATACCCGAAACTTGTTTCATGCGCTCACGAGGTCCAAGTTGATGGAGGGGAGAGAATAGCCGTACCAGGAGTCGTTGCCAGTAGCCTACAGAGCATGGTTCGACCCGAGATTGAATGCGGACCCGAAGAACGATCTGCGGATTAGCAGAAAATGAATTTCAATCAGTCGTACGGTCTGTATAACATGCCGCCCGAGGACGAGGCAGTGATTTGATCTGTCCAAGTCGACAGGGGGATTGACAGTCATTACGTCGTCGTGCATCGTTGTTCGGCACCATTGTGAGTTGGATTCACACCATGAACATTCGCGACCGCATAGCGACCGTCTTTGCCTTCAACACGATTCCTACAACGGTCCTGTTGGTGCTCGTCTATGCTGCGATATTCAGCACCGTGCTCGTCACGGACAATCTCCCCCAAGTCCCTAGAGACACTCGAGGGCTCGACCTCGACCAAGCTTGGTGGGATCTTCACCAGGTAACCCGTCCTCCTTGCCACTCCATGTCGTCGAGCGCTAACCATTCCCAAGGTGTCCGCCAGACCTCATCCCTTCAATTCGCATGCAAACGACCTCGTCCGTGACTATATCCTCGAGCGCCTCGGAGATGTAGCTTCACGCCACACCCACGTCACGCTTGATTACGACGTCGTTTCGAATGCATCATGGGCCACAGTTCTCTTATTCCCTGAGCCGCGTGGCGTCTACCAAGAAGGAAACAACATCCTTGTCAAAGTACAAGGCACCGACCCCGCTTATCGCGAATCTGGCGGTTATCTGCTGTCGGCTCACTATGACTCTGTCTCTACTGCACCCGGTACGACAGACGACTCGATGGGGATCGTCACTTTGTTGCAGATGGTGGAACATTTTGCAAAGCACAGACCAGCGAGGACTGTCGTGTTCAACTTGAACAACAACGAGGAATCCGGCTTGAACGGAGCGCATGCGTATGTCTTTCACTACGTTCCCAAGGAATGGCATTCATATCCTTTACAAGTTTCTTACAGCACCCGTGGGCCAACATCAGCGACGTTTTCCTCAATCTCGAAGGTGCTGCTGCAGGAGGGTGGGATTTATCGTTCTTCTGATGCGGTCGACTCATCGCTGACACTCTCATACAGTCGGCCAGTGATGTTCCGGGCCACAAACATTGCACCCCTCTTCTCCTGGACGAACCGTCACGTCCCGCATCCACATGCCAACATTCTCTTCGCGGACGCATTTTCGCATGGTGCTATACGTTCTGCAACCGATTATTCGGTCTACCAAGGAGCAGGTTTGGATGGTCTCGACTTTGCCTTTTATAAGGGCAGGAGTCGCTACCACACACGGTATGACTCGATATCTGGCATGGAAGGCGGTAAAAAGGCTCTTTGGGCAATGATGGAAGCCACTCATGGAGCTAGTCTGGCTCTCGCAAATGATGACACGGCCCATACTCGACCCCCTCCCCGACAAGAGAGACCTGTTTATTTTGAATGTGGGCGTTCCCTCAGTGATCCTGTTTATGTACCGAGATCTAATGATGTTTGGTCAGTGTTTGGTGCTGCTTTGGTTGTTTTTTCGCTGGAAACATTGTTCATCACGAACGTGATTCTCCTTTCCACGGGTCCCATCCTTCTCCTGCTCCTCGCATATTGGAAACATATTGTCCGCTTGACTAGGGGGGTTCGGTACCGGCATTCTGCCCACGCCAATGGGGATCGCATTCAAGAGAACGTGACATACGGCGAACGGGCCTTGCAAGCGCTGAAGAGGTTTGGCCCTGGTTTTTGGCTCTCAACCAAGTTCTGGGTGGCTTTGGCGATCAGTGTTGGTCTCCAGGCGGCTCTGATTGCAGGATATGTCCACTTGAATCCCTTCGTAAGCTTTCCTTTCTTTTCAGGGATCGATCCCTAACGCAAACGATCAGATTCTTCATTCTCATCCTTTCCTGGTGTTCGCTTCCACTTCGTCGTTGGCCTATCTGTCGACTGTCCTGGTGGTTTCCCTCCCCTGTAACATTCGCGGTACTGTATTTGCCCCAGAGCAACAGAAGCTCTCGATTCTTTTGCAACTCTATGCCTTCACTTGGGTACTGCTCGTCTTCTCCACGGTCGTGCTCCGCAGCGCTGAGATAGGTAGCACCTACTTTGTCACTTTCTGGAACGCGTGCGCCCTCCTTGGATGCGTCGTAGGTCTGGTCGAAGCGATGACGAGTGCGCGTGGTTTTGAGGCGGAAGCTGAGGATGGATCTGAAAGTCATACCTACGTTGGGAGCTCCCGGTACCAGGCCATCAACGCCGAGGAGGATGCAGATGGACAACACTTATCATCCAGGACCGTGGAAGATCCTGAACCCACGGAGACCACACCGCTCGTCTCACGGGAGCACTTGCGTCCACCTACCCCACCCGCTGACGAAGGACATGGTGCTATCGGGTGGTGGATTTTGCAATTGCTGCTCGTGGTTTCCTTTCCCGTCATCTTGGTGTTCCATATCTCTGTCATGTTCCTAGGCGCAGTGAACCAGACTCTCACAGATGGAAATAGTCCAGCCTTCAGTAAGTCTCCCTTGGACGTAATATCCAAGGTCGGCCTGCTGACAATGTTACTTTTACTGATGTAGCGTACAGCGCCGTGTCTCTCTTGGGCCTGTTGCTCGTTTTGCCCTTGTCCCCATTCAGCATCAGGGCCCATCGGTGGCTCACGCTTCTCGTGCTTGTCATCTTCGTATTTTCTACCGTGTATACATGGGTCGCATTCCCGTTCTCTCAACAAACACCGCTCAAAGTATATTTCATCCAAACCGTGAACCTGACTACGTCGGGGACACGGATTGAACATGCAACGACTTCGCTTATTGGACCCGAGCGCTTCTTGGTTCGTCATATCATACCGGAGCTCCCATCCGCGTTCGGGAAGTCTGTGGCGTGCCATGACGCCGTGGATAAAGTTGGTCTGCAGACGTGCACATGGGAAGTCGACGCGGAGATGGCACCCTCGCCTGGAGGAAAGAGCACGTCCAAGAATGGCAGCGGTGTGCCGTGGGTATCCTATGATCTGGATCGCACCGGACCAAACAGCGCTCGGATCACCGTTCGGGGTCTCAACACGCGGTTCTGTACCCTCACGTTCGCCAACCGACGCATTTCCAAGTTTAGCGTCGTCGGGGACGGGGCCAAGGGCCTTCAAACGGGATACGACGTTCCAAAGGACGGATTATCTCAAATCGATCTTTGGAGCCGCGATTTCGGGAAACAATTTGAGGTGGCGGTCGAGTGGAAGGACGAGGACGCGTCGGAAGCAGATTCAGACGACGGGCTCCAAGGACAGGTAAGCTGCGGCTGGGACGAGTACGAGCGCGCGACGATCGGGGGAGGGCGGTCGGGGGGTAAGATTCCGTCGTTGGAGGAAGTCGTTGACTTTGTGCCAGAGTGGGTTGTGGTGACCAAGTCGACGCATGCTCTTTTCAGTGCGGGGAGGGCGTTTGAGGTCTGATGACAGTTGGTGTATGTATTGTGTACTTTTCTTGGTTTTTCATATTGCATCCATTGTTTGGTGTTCAAGCTTGTTCATGGGGAGACTGGATCAAAGTGAATTCTGTGGGTCTTCGTAGGTTGTGCTGACTCTCGAGTACAGGGGCTTTCCGCACCTACTGTATGAGCGCATTCAAAGTTTGAAAATGTTGCCCAAGAGACACGTTGACTCGGGACGGAACAATTGGCGAGTAGCAGGGACTTTGGATGGTCCAGAGCCATGTGGACGAGGTACATGGCCAGGAACTCGGTACTATCCTTCCGCAGACTTGGTCATGGTGTGAGCCCAACGCACCTCAGCAATGCCAATAGAAGATGACACCCATGAGTACCATATAGCATTTCACAAACATTGCACCTATGGATCAACATGAATAACATACATAGTACTCTGTGGAACTTTGTACAAACTGCATTGTTTCCTCTTCCCTATCATTTAGAAACAAGACAAGACATAATAAGAGGCATGTGTAAGCCTACTGGCATACAGTCACGTGCACAATAGTACATATGCCGCACCGCATGCCATAGATAGTCAGTCACCACTTGTACCTGTACATCGTAGTCCCCGTATAGAGCGTGGTCCAGTTCTTTTGTGCCTGCCCTTCTCAGTGTTTCCGCCGTTGGCCATGGTCAGTTTCCAGCATGGTAAAAAGTAGCACAAAAACAGAAAGAGAATTAGCTCCAACATGAAGTCCAAGACTCCCCAAACAAAGATCTATCACCAATGTCAACTTGGCAAACCCTGTGAGGAGATATCACTAAAGAATGGATAGGAAGATAAAAGACATTTCTGTTCCAAGGAGCAAGCCAGCCCAAGCAATCACTGTCACCATCTACCTCCTCAGAATCCCCATCAGAAGATTCAATCCCATCATCAACCTCCTCAGAATCATCACTGGCAGAAGAAAATTCAATCCAACCATCTACCTCCTCAGAATCACCATCCAAGTCAAAAGATTCAATCCAACCGTCTACCTCCCCAAAACCACCAAAGGAAACAAGTTGTTCAACCCTCCACACTTTCATGGAACAATCACCAGACCCAGTGACAATATAATTGCCATCAGGTGAAAAGGTGACAGAGCTAATCAAACTTGAACTTGAGTGCCCCTGGAATGGACCAGCCACACACTGGCCAGTGGTTGCATTCCAAACCATAATGGTGCAGTCCAAAGAGCCAGAGACAATGAGGTTGCCATCAGGTGAATAGGCAACTGAGCAAACACCATCTGCAAGCTCCTGGAGTTTACCTGTCACACACTGACCAACTTTGGTTGCATCCCAAACCCTAATGGTCCCATCATCAGAGCCAGAGACAATGCTGGTGCCATCAGGTGAATATGCAACTGCATTGACAACATCTCTGTGCCCCTGAAATGGACCTGCTATACACTGACTGGTGGTTGCATTCCAAATCCTAATGGTGTTGTCCCCTGAGCCAGAGACAATGCTGGTACCATCAGGTGAATATGCAACAGATGAGACCCAATCTGTGTGCCCCTGGAATGCACTTGTGATAGGCTGACCAGTGGTTGCATCCCAAACCCTAATGGTGTTGTCCCCTGAGCCAGAGACAATACTGATGCCATCAGGTGAATATGCAACTGAGCTGACTGAATCTGCATGTCCCTGGAATGGACCTGCAATAGGCTGACCAGTGGTTGCATTCCAAACCCTAATGGTTTTGTCATCAGAGCCAGAGACAATGCTGGTGCCATCAGGTGAATAGGCAACTGCATTGACAACATCTGTGTGCCCCTGAAATGGACCTGCTATACACTGACCAGTGGTTGCATTCCAAACCCTGATGGTGTTGTCCTCTGAGCCAGAAACAATGCTGGTGCCATCAGGTGAGTATGCAACAGAAGAGACCCAATCTGTGTGCCCCTGGAATGGAGTTGCAACAGGCTGACCAGAGGTTGCATTCCAAACCCTAACAATGAAGTCTTCAGAGCCAGAGACAATGTGTCTGCCATCAGGTGAATAGGCAACCAAGCTGACTGAATCTGTGTGCCCCTGGAATGGACCTGCTATACACTGACCAGTTGCTGCATTCCAAACCCTAATGGTCCTGTCATCAGAGCTAGAGACAATGCTGGTGCCATCAAGTGAATATGCAACAGAAGTGACACAATCTGTGTGCCCCTGGAATGCACTTGCAATAGGCTGACCAGTGGTTGCATTCCAAACCTTAATGGTATTGTCCCCTGATCCAGAGACAATGTTGGAGCCATCAGGTGAATATGCAACAGAAGAGACCCAATCTGTGTGCCCCTGGAATAGACTCAGGTTTGTGATAGGCTGACCAGTGGTTGCATTCCAAACCCTAATGGTGTTGTCACCAGAGCCAGAGACAATACTGATGCCATCAGGTGAATATGCAACTGAGCTGACTGAATCTGTATGTCCCTGGAATGAACCTGCAATAGGCTGACCAGTGGTTGCATTCCAAACCCTAATGGTTTCATCATCAGAGCCAGAGACAATGCTGGTGCCATCAGGTGAATAGGCAACTGCATTGACAACATCTGTGTGCCCCTGAAATGGACCTGCTATACACTGACCAGTGGTTGCATTCCAAACCCTGATGGTGTTGTCCTCTGAGCCAGAGACAATGCTGGTGCCATCAGGTGAGTATGCAACTGAGTTGACTGAATCTGTGTGCCCCTGGAATGGATCTGCTACACATTGACCAGTGGTTGCATTCCAAATCCTAATGGTGTTGTCATCAGAGCCAGAGACAATGTGTCTTCCATCAGGTGAATAGGCTACAGAATTGACAAGATCTGTGTGCCCTTCCAAGGTATGAACCTCTGCTGGCCAACTGGCTGGATGTTCTGAGATGAAAGAGACATGCTTTTGGAGGTGGTCAAGCCAGAGCTCACAAAGTGGAGAGCTAGTTGGAGTCTGAGGCATGGCTGACAGATAGAGATGGGGAGTGGATTCTCTGATAACAGGAGCAAATACTTGAATGAATTGGGATGCCTCTGATGCCAAAGTGGCTATCTCTTGATCCTAGTAACATCCTCTTCAGCACTCACCCACCACTTACCATAATGATTGATCTTACCTTGGCCCATTGGGCCAGGATTGTGCAGGTCTCTTGGGCAGATAGGATGGGTGACAGTGGAGAGGAGAGGGAGAGAAGGCTGATGGCTTCAAGCCAGTAGGGGAAGATGGCCTTGAAGAAGAGAGTGACCTCATTCAACAAGTCTGGGGTATAGATGGCATGTTGCAGGTGGTGCATCCAGTATTGGCATGAGTATGCCAGGTGGGGGGGGATGGCCTTGTTCACTCGACTTGGCAGATCGGGGATGGCAGTGTTATGAACCCGCGGATCCTTGAGATCACAGATGTTGAACCTGAGCATCTTGCCAATGCAACCACACAATGCTTGTCCAAGACGAAGGGAATGTTGGGGTAGGATGTCGACATGGAAGGATGTACTGCGAGCTTCGTCCAGTAAAAAGTCACGGAATGAGGTATGGAGAGGACGGATAGGCTTCTCTTTGTCAAGCACTCCATCCAGCAATGATCCCATGGGCCTGATGATTGCTTGAATATTCAGGTCTCCGTTAAAGAGGGTAGAAAGGGAAGTGAGTGACAACGGCTCGTTGAGTGCGAGCACAATAGCCATCACCGTTCGGAAGCGCTCTCGAGCATTGTCCAAAGTGAATAGCTGACTTAATATGGTCTGGTACAATTTGTCCAATGACTGGCCACCGTCAGTGTCGGCGGCTAGCAGGAGTGTGCCAAGCCGCTCGCTTGGATCGAGCCCAACAGATCCGTCTCCTTCGATGAAATTGCATGCAGTGGATGCCCACTGGAACAGATGTTGGGAATGACGGACGAGTAGTCGACACCACTCCCGGTCCGGCCGAGAAGATTCGAGTTCGGTATATTGACGAAGTGAGTGATATATGAACTTCTCGATATCTCCGTCGACAAGATACTGGGGGATGTCACCCATCTGTTTATGGACGATCTGAGGGCCAACCTGAAGTTTGGCGAGGATATCGTCTTCTGCGCGAGCGGTGATCAGGAAACGAAGATTGGCAGGAAGGGTGTTTTCAGCGATTTTTTCAAAAATCGTGCTTAGAAGCTGTCGGCGACTGGCCCGATCGCCACTCTCGTCAAGGGCATCGATGATGATGACTAAAGGCCCGATAGGGTGAAGGTGCTTGCTAGGTTCAACGATGAGCTTCTCGATTTGATCGAAGGGCGATTGCGACATGCGAAGCGCTCGATCGTCCTTCACGATTCTCCAGAGCGCGGTCTTGTATTGGGGGTCGTGATCAGAGAGGTCACGTGCAATAGTGCTGAAAAGATTTTGCGGATTTCGCCTTGCAACGTCGGTAGTGGAGAAAAAATACGACGAGCCCAACCGCTTTTGTCCGTTATACAGTCGAGCGATCGAGTGGGCCACCGCGGACTTTCCCGATCCAGCGACGCCAGTGAGAAAGCACACTCGCGGCGCGTTTTCGTCCGAATTGTTGAGAATGTTATAAAGGTCATCGAGCAAGGACTCGCGCGTCCCCGGAAGGCACCCCTTTTCCTGCTGAAACCTGGCACCGGACGCATACGGCATGTCGTTGAGGTCGATGGATTCCGCTGTATTCCAGGTCTTTGAACATCTGACCAGTCCTAAGACGTCGGACCTACCGATGTCTTTTACGACATTCATCGTACGAACGACCATGATCTCTGTCTGCACTGCAACTCCCTCCAAGAATGCCGATTTGAGTTCTCGCAACTTGTTCTCATAATTCGTGATTGTTGTATCAATATCGCAGAATATGTATTTTGCTGTTCGCATCCCTAGAGGGAAATCAGTGGTGGTCACTGTGAACCAGAGGTGACGGACAGAAGTTCTTTTGCTTGGCGTATTCGGTGATGAAGTATCCACACTCCGTCACCTGCTGGATCAGAAGCCTAATAGACTTGATGTGTGCCTTGATCGCCTTCAAAGGCTCCGCGTCGGAAACGAACGTAAAGACGTCGCTCATCGTGCCTACTAAACGAACGATCTGGTCGTCACGATTTTTCTGGTTTACGAGCACCTGCGTAAAACATTATCAGCGATCAGCGATAGTATAAATACCGAGTAACAGCCAGACCTGATTCGCAGCTGATATAACAGACCAAGCCAGCGACGCATACGGGTGGATCTGCGTGGCATTCAGACCGTCAGGAAGCCTGAGTCGAGACGCTGAGCACCAAATACCTGTGCAATACCGGCCACAATGTTGTTAAATAGTTCTATCCTCTGCAACAGAACACCCCATGTAGTCTCGAATGTCTGCACCTCAGTCGAGATGTTTGTGCTGGTATCGACCGCCGAACTCATGAGCCCAACGGCTGCGGGGGTGGAGCTGAGTGGGTCGACGGCTTTGGTCGCCCTCGCGACAGCGTCTGTGGCCTGACGTTCATCTGTATCAAGGTCCCCATGTGGCTCAGCAGCCAACGCAAACTTGACCGTGATCCCAGAGAGACCGGACCCATCGGAGGTGTCCTTGCGAATAGTGTCTTCGAACACTTTGACCGCAGAGCTCGCATCAGTAGATCATGTCATACAAAATACCATCGTACCGCCATCCTTCAGCTCTCCCAATATCCCGCCGATAGTATGAGTGAGACTTCCAACCAGCTTGTCCTTTCCGATGTGGTGTTTCTGATAAATCTTTACAAGGAGGGCTGACCGATCGTTCCCGTCACTAACAATATTCAGTTTCCTGGTGTATAGCACAAGACGTGTACGCACAAATAGAAAGTTTTATCCCAAGAGGTGCGACTCCTTGCCTCTTTTGCGCAGTTCGTCGACTGCGAGGTATCGCCTACGAAAAATTGGACATAATATTGCCTCGCAACCGGCAATTTGCGCCGCGCTTGAGCGCGAAGTTCGATGTCTGAAAGAAAGCTAACTCGCATGCAATGGAAGATCTAATGATGCGACCCCACCTTTGATAATGATTGTTTCTGCTCTAGAACCACGTTCAGCACATTTCCAACGCAATCGAGAGTATAATAGATATACATACACGACACTTTGAGCTGAATTGGCTATATTCATGGCGTTCTAGGTGAAAGTGGTGAATATACGATGTCCGGGAGGAGAGAGATGGTGGGTGCACGAGGTTGGGAGCCGAACAAGCTGTGTAACATGCGGTTTGCACGGCGGTGTGGGCGCCAATCACTAGATGTTCGCACTCGGACCGCACTTTATCTTCTCGTCTGTCAAGGATCAAGGATAATTACGAACGACTGAAATCAAAGGAACCGAATTTTATGAGCTTCGCTGTCACGAGGAACTTGAAGCAAGATACGTACTACAGCAAGTACGCACGTTTGACAGAAGACACGATGACGGCACCGTGGCGCCTGCCTGAGGCATTCTTCGTGACACTAATTGTAATACGTCGTATCCAGTCCGAGGTCCACTGCAGCATGTACGGTGACGTTGGCCGAAGGACGTCGTGTTCACTAGTATGACCAACTGGGGTGATCGACACGCAGGAAACACAGACGTTCTAGATGCCTAGTATGAGCTCGTTGTCGCCCTTCTACTTGAACGTTCACGCCCGAGAGATGTCTGTCAGAATCTTGTACGTTGAAGTTGTACCAGGGGTGCGCAAGTAAAGTTCTCAGCGGCATTGGCTGCGTTCCGGCCCGTGACAACTCGTAGTTGCCAATTTTCCATGTCGCACTGTCTTTGGCCAGGACATGGTCGTTGGAACACCTTGATACTCCTGCAACATAAATGGTACGCAATCAAGCCACCCTACTATCACTCATACCGACAACCCATTCATGTCCGTTTTAGCCTTAGGCGTGCCACCCTCCTCAAAAGACCCTACACTAGTCCTGCAGCAAACATACTCGTCCATATTCACAAGTCCAATGTCTACAAGTTCGGGGACTCTAACATCGCCGCGTCCGTCTTCCGTGATGTCACCTGAACCGTGAAAGAGGGCCAAAACTGGGCAGTCATCGGGCGTGGATCCAATCAAAAAACAGCGCTGCTGCAGGTACGGTACAGTAACGTCCTCGGAAACATGCCATTGATGATCGGCCACGCGCACTAACAGACGTTGCGCGGTCACATGCGGATCGCGCCCTCGCCTCCGCCTCCTGGTGGACTCTTTCCCTTCTTATCCGATCCACCGAGGGATGCACATACCGCCATTGCTCTCGTGTCCTTTGCTCATAGACCCAGTGCGGCAGGGAGCGCGTTCTATGACTACACCGCGGGATACGGTGCCGTTTGGGAGGAAGGCCGCATCACGCTCCGAGAGAGCATGTTTGGGGAGTACGACTTTTTGAACCTTCGACCCAAAGGTCAGGTATCAAAGACGCCAGAGGAACTCGCCGCAGACGAGGTGAAAAAGGCCATCTTTGACGAGCTGTCGGCGAAATTGGATCTCTCGTCGCTCCTTGACTTGCCTCTGGTGGCGCTGTCCAATGGGCAGACCCGCAGGGCACGCATCGTCAAAGCCATACTCGCTCAGCCGGAGCTGTTGCTTCTCGACGAACCTCTCAGTTTGTCTGCCATACTCGAGTGGGGCCTGCGAAACTGACGTGAACTACGCCAGCGGGTCTGGACGTGAACAGTCGACCGACGTTGTTGTCTGTCCTCCGATCTCTTCATGAAGCCCGTCGTCCAAGGATCATCATCGGCCTCAGGATGCAAGACCCCATTCCGGATTGGATCTCGCACCTCGCGTTGGTTTCCGATGGCAAGGTTCTTACTGGGGCCAAGGAAGAAATCCTTGGAACGCCGGAACTCCACAAAGCCAAAGAAGACAGAGCTATCTCGATGCGCCTTTCCGCTTCAGCGAAACTAACAGAGGACGAAGGAAAGCCCGTCGCCGTTTTGAGGAACGTCAACGTCTCTTATGGCGAGCGCAAGGTACGTCGCCACATCCATCTTGCAAGACTCGCCTCACCTTCGACGTAGATACTACGATCGATCAACTGGACCATCCGCAAAGGCCAGCGTTGGCACCTCCAAGGTGCAAACGGTACGTACCCTCACACCTCCCAATCCCCCTCTCAAACGAAAACCCGGCACAGGATCGGGCAAAACCACACTCCTATCCCTGCTCACAGGCGACCACCCACAATCCTACACCCAACGCGGTGCCTCCCACCTCGAGCTCTTTGCGCGTCCTCGTCCGCGGATACCGACGCCGCACCTCCGAGCGCTCATCGGCGTCGTCTCGCCCGAGCTGGCAAACGCGTATCCGAGACGCGCGCAGACGACCGTTCGGGACGTCGTTGGGACGGGGTTTGACGGCACGTTCGTCCCCGGCGGGCAGAGCGGCGTCGGGCGGGGAATGGACGGCGCACTCGCCGATGACGTCCGGCGGTGGCGCGTCCAGCGCGTTCGGGAGGTGCTCGCTGGCCTCGGTCCTTATGCGTGGGCTAACCCTGACGCTGGCGGGGACGAGGAGCGGAAGCGCGCGCCGCGGCGCGCGTTGGCAGATGTGAACGAGGCGTTCGCGAGATGCGCGTTCGTGGATCTGTCGCCCGGGGAACAGAACATGGTATTACTGATGCGCGCGCTCGTCGGTCGTCCTCAGCTCGTACTCTTGGACGAGGTGTGGGCCGGGATGGACGACCACATGGTCCGCGCTGCAAGACGCTATCTGCGCGAGGGTGGCGTCGGACACGATCAGGCCGTCGTCGTCGTGAGCCACTGGGAAGGCGAAGTTCCGTGGACAAGGGAAGACCGCTTGTACGTATTAAGACTGCAGGACGGGATCGGGATGCAGGTTTAAATAAGACACAACTTTTCTCATCATGATGAGGACGTGTAGTTACAGGATTTTCTTCTCGCGAAAACTATGGACGGAATCAACGGATAGCAAAAAACGACAACGATGGTTTACAAATGAACAAATCGATCAGACAGGAGTATGAGCAAGGACATGGGAAAATCGCCTATCGTACAACATCTCCAGAAGAAAGAAAAAATACGTTCAAGAGCGTAAAAACACGAACTGATCACCAGGGCACGTCAGGAGCATTGCCCCAACCGCTACTAGACGATTTCGCGCTGCGGGTTCCCCAGCTCGTGGTCGAGGTGCCACGTTTAGATCCGCGCTTGGAGGAGACGGTTGAGAACCCACCCGCGTTACTGCCAGCAGCGATTTCAGCATCAACCTGGTCCGCCCAGTTTGAGGACCCCTTTGTCTGTCCTGCGTTCTTCTTGCCCTGAGGCTTACCGCCAGGACGACTCGCCTTCGTGACTGGCTGCGGGGTGACAGCCCAAGGGTCATAGTCACCCTCAGAGATGCCCCAACTCGCTTCGGACGCCGCATCCGCGGCACCAGCAGGCACGACCACAGCAGCGTTCGGTTCGAATTCAGAGTCAGAATTGCCCCATCCGTCATCGGACACATCCTTTGTCGCTTCCCGCTTCTCAATGGTATCGGCGGAAACAATGGCGCGCGGCGCCCCACGCCAGTTGGTCTTGAGCGGCGCGCCAGGGCCACGGAATTGATTGTTCTGCGTCGCGTTCTTGTCAGACGGCTCATTCTCGTCGTTCTTCTTACTGGCGCCCCGACCCTTGGCGCGACCGCCCTTTTTCCCCCTGTTCGCAGCAGCAGCCTTGCGCTGCTCTGCCTCTTCGGCCCGTTTCGCATTGCGGACCTGTTTAGCGTACTCGGCGCATATACCCTTCTTGCAAATGGTTCCGTGTGCGTTGCACAACACCGGTTCCACGCTCTCTTGGTTCTGCTGCCAAAGGTCCTCCGCATCCAATGCGTCGTCGTCCCAACCTGTCACGGCAGTAGTGTCCCACGTCGCAGGGCCGGTTGGTTCGTACCAAGCTCCCGGTGCGATCGAGTCTAGTTCCCCAAGTTCCTCGTCCTCGTCGTCATCTATGGCTCTGATCCCCATTCCGTGGAATTCTTCCTCCATAGATTCAGAGAAATGGATGTGGGCATTGTACCGGTTGTCGCTCTCGGTAGTAGGGGTCGGGTCAGGTCCCGACCCGGAATCAGGGCTGGAAGTAGACACGCCAGTCGAGTCCCAACCGGCGGCGCTGACGTTGCCGGTACGGTCAGAGCTGTATTGAGCCACGGATGCAATCGTGCCTGGGACAGCGAGGCCAGGTGGATGGGTTGGACGGTGTGTGGCCACAGGCGAGATGGCGCGCGACATTGGGGTGCCCTGTCTGGAAACTGGTGCCGACTCGTCCCAGTTCTTCACCACCGGGGAAGGAGCGGACTTTTTGCCTGTGTTCTGCCCTAGGAAGCCATACCCTCATTACATGCCGACCATGCAGAAACTGTTCTCAACTTACAGACGTTGTTCGATTTCACTGCGATCGTTCCACCGCCGATGGCTGGCATCCTCGTGCCAGCGTGGGGTCCTTGAGGGATGCCGACTGTCTTCTTCACACTTCCGTTCGCTGTAGGGTTCGGCTTGGCTGAGGTCGCCCGTGTCGTCAGTGCGCCTTTGTCCAAAGCACCGAGAGGGTTCGGTTTGGATTGCATTGTGATAGGAGCGGGGGACGGTCCGCCTTCCTTTTTCTGAATCCACGCAGCAGATCCAACAACTAAAACGATGAAAGAAATGTCACGCAGTCACAAATGTAAAAGACGACTGTCCACTGACCAGGCTGCGGAGCGGCGATGACTTGTACCGGGGGCGGCGTTTTCACGGCGCCTGGAAGGGGCCTACACAGGGAGTGGTTTGTCCGGTCCTCGACGGGAACGTCGCAGAAGTGGGTTGAGGGATAGGGTAACTTGATCTGCCTGATCTCGATCGAGCGAAAGAACACAAGATAGATCAGGATCGATCACTACGCCTGGCATGTACTTACTTGTTGTTCGGCGACCAAGCTTTGAACCAAGCTTCGTCCACATCGATACGCTTCCAGCCTAAAGGCAATATGAGTCGCTGATGCAGTGCGGCGCAGCTGACTTATGAGGGGAGAAGCCACGGAAGTAAAGCCAATGCCACCGGCCACAACAGAACCAAGTCGTATACGCCCAAACCCACCGTTTTTCTGCACGATCCTCCCAGTGTTATACGCGCAGTAAAAGACTTGTGTGACTCGCCCCCCATCTTCCTCGGTCGGTTCTTTAAGAAATTCGGACCAGCGATGTTCACCGAGAATGCGGTCAAAGTGTGGATAATCTCTCATGACTTCAATGATGACCATGCCTCGCGACTATCAAACAACGGCATCATGCCATCGACGTGACCTTGACATGAATAGAGGATCAACTCACACTTGGCTTGTGAAAAATGGCGAAAAAGGCGTCCTTGTTAATGCAACACGCCACCCAACAGGCAAAGTCATGTCTGTCTTGTGGCAATTCCATGTTGCAAGTGCCGCTGACAGCGTAGGGGTGGACGACGGTCAGATACCGTGGCTCGTCGTCGGCGGGTGGCGGAGTGGGTATGCGTTTGGGCATGATGGTAGAACGTAAAGAAAGCGGAGACGCGAGTCCGATTTTAAAGACAGGTGTTTGATTGGAGGCCGCGATGGAATGGAGTATGCCAGTCGATAACGGCAGCTTTGTTTTAATTCATTTTGGATGTGTTCAATGGTCGCGATGAGAAAGGATAAAGGGCAAAGATCAAAAACCATCCGGCAACCATGTGCCCTGGCCATCGCACACAACACAGATATGGATACTCTCGGGCAGTACAACTAGAAATCCAGTGGGCGAAGCTACGTAACCGATCGCTGCCACTGGATGGTTCAACCGTGACAGGGAGGTGAGGTACCCCGAATCTGCAATCATAGGGTTTGTGACAAGCTCAACGCCCAGCGTGTAGACAACGTTGTGGTGTCCAAATCGCGTCATGATGGCGGTTTTGAACGGTCTTGCGGCAGACAATGGGCCTGCTGGCCGACGATCGCATAGACTAGGGGGTCGATCGACTCAAGATGAGCATGGTTGGCGGTAATTATTGATCCACTCAAGATTCAAGACCCTACGACCTGCTGTTTACCTTGCGTTGCAGAAAAAGAGTACAGGTAGTGCGGGATCCTGCCAATGAGATCCTCGCGGCCATCAGGGCCCTCCTATAATGTTGGTGTGCGTGGAACACGAGTGTGCAGGAATTTCGGCACGGGAAGCTGTACGTACTATGTCGGCACGATCTCAGCTGATGAGACTTCGCCAAAGCTGTAACTCTGCCAGGCATTTACACCAGGAATTTCGACATTTTAGAGCCAGTTCGACAACCCAGGAATAACTAGGAAGGCTTTAGCTAGTGTGAAGAGTCTGTCGGCCAGGTGGATGCCGAGTGTACTTCACCTGCGTGAGGGAGCACGGTGTCCGCATGCCCTTGACGCCCAAATTTAAATCGCTATCGCGGAGTTACAGTTCTGATACAACTTCCTAGCCGATATGGTAATTCTTCCTGGGTTCCCTCCACTTGCTGTGTATCTACAATGTATTCCAAACTTGCATGATCAGCGTTGTCCAAAAAAAGTGTTGGTGAGTGCGTATATAAGGCTCCCTCGCCTCCCTGTATCCCCCAGTTCTCAATCAATCACCATGAACTTGAAATCTCTCGCTGCCCTTACTCTCGCTGCCTCTGCCGCGCCCTTCGCCGTCGCGGGCCCGCTCATGTACGGTCTGTGTCAAACAGGTGCGTTTCCTCCAACCCTCTTTGTACTTGTGAAATCAAACCCATTGCCCAGGTTGCAACGTACTGGCAGTCTCGTGTTACGCCGCTGCAGGCTTCACTTTTGGAGTGACCATCGTTGCGGCGCCCCCCGCCATCATGGGGTGTAATGCTGGCTTGGGAACTTGTATGGCCACATGTGCTACTGTAGCACTCCTTGCCCCGACCCCCTGAGACTTGAGTGGGCTCTTGTTCCTTGTCCCCGCTACTTCCGACTCATTTTTGTCAAGTATATTCTCCAGAGCATTCTCCTTGGATGTTGCTTCGCTCTAGCGGCTGATTGTCCCGAATTCGAGACAAAGAGATTCGCTTGCTGTATTAGTAGATTTCCGTACCGTGAGTACATGCTAGTATGTACCCATGATCGAATGTCTATGTTAGGTTCGTTTTTGTGTGCACGGAGAACCCCGCCAAGAGCGGTGTTGTTGTGATTAGATGCTCGTTAGCAACATGTCAATGCCCACTCAACCGCAACGGTGACAGGAACAAGGTGCATAGACACAGCCAGTTCACGAAGAGACTCAGCCAGTAGCAGAATGGAAGCGTATTCACTCGAAAGTCAACACATTTGAATTAAATAATACAACAAGGACGACCTTGTGTATCGTCTGAGTGGAGACAATGTAGAGGGGCTTTGCATCACACGAAGTCTCGGAAGCGCACCTGCCGGCAGTGGATGTTGGGGCGTTTTGCTCATTGGATGCTGGGCGGCTAGGTGCTGGGTGTCGCGCGACGTGCGCGCCCATTGGAATTGGAGGGAGGGCTGCTTGTCACGGCGGGTGCGCACAGCACGTGCGTGCCGCACCGAGCGACGGGCAGCGCGTTGGGCATTGGGCCGTTACGGTCCGAGTCGCACCTACTGGGATGGGAAGGGCAGCAGGTACGCATGTCGCGTGCACGCCCGTTGGGGTTGGAGGGGGGGAAGAACTAGTCACGAGGTCCACATCGCGTGCTAGTGCATACCATGCTGGGCAATGGGGGGCGCGTTCGCCGTTGCGCCGTCAGACCCATCGGAATGGGAGGGGCGGCTGGGCATTCGGGTTGAAGGGGGAGCTTGTCACAGGTGCGCACATCGTGTATGTGCTATGCTGGGTGACGGGCGGCGCGTTGGGAGTTGGGCCGTCGCACCCATTGCGATGGGAATGGCGGTGGGTGCGCACGTTGTGTGCGAGCAGGTTGGGATTGAAGCTGAAGGGGAGCACTTGTCACGGGTGCTCACATCGTGTGCGTGCCGTGCTGGATGATGGCCCTGATGGGCAGCGCATTGGGCCGTCGCACCCATTGGGATGGGACGGGAAAATGGGCGATGAGTGTTGGGGGGGCGCACGTCGTGTGCGTGCCGCGCCAGGCGACTGGCGGAGCGTAAAGCTTTGCCATTGAGATGGGAAGGGAGGGGTTGGGCGGAGGGGCCACACACTATTGGGATGGGGCGCTAGGCAGGTGCGCACGTCGTGCAGGCGTTTGGGCGTCACACCCATTGGGATGGCGCGGAGAGGGGTTGGGCGTCGCGGTGCGGACGTCGTGTGCATGGCTGTGGCGTCACGTTTGGCACTCGGCGCTGGGCAACATTGGGAAAGGGAGGGGCGACCTTGCACCCGTGCGGAGTTCTTCTGCCTGGAGCACTGGTGTAGATAAATCTGAGTCCGTCCAGACAGTGACACGGACACCCAAGGCATTCGAACACTGCTAGTACACGAGAGAGAGTGCGGGGGAAGCTGTACGTACTATGTCGGCACGATCTCAGTTGATGAGACTTCGCCAAACTCAGACTGTAACTCCGCCAGGGATTTCGAGATTTTAGAGCCAGTTCGACAACCCAGGAATAACTAGGAAGGCTTTAGCTAGCGTGAAGAGTCTGTCGGCCAGGTGGATGCCCAGTGTACTTTCACCTGCGTGAGGGAGCACGGTGTCCGCATGCCCTTGACGCCCAAATTTAAATCGCTATCGCGGAGTTATAGTCCTGATACAACTTCCTAGCCGATATAGCAAGGGTTTACAGCAAGTCCCACTCGCTTGCTGTGTATCTACAAAGTATTCCAAACTTGCATGATCAGCGCTGTCCAAAGAGAGAGTTGGTGAGTGCGTATATAAGGCTCCCTCGCCTCCCTGTATCCCCCAGCTCTCCATCATCATCATGAACTTGAAATCTCTCGCTGCTCTCACTCTCGCTGCCTCTGCCGCGCCCTTCGCCGTCGCGGGCCCGCTCGCGTACGGTCTGTGTCAAACAGGTGCGTTTCCTCCAACCCTCTTTGTACTCGCGAAATCAAACCCATTGCCCAGGCTGCAACGTACTTGCAGTCTCGTGTTACGCTGCTGCAGGCTTCACTTTTGGAGTGACCATCGTTGCGGCGCCCCCCGCCATCATGGGGTGTAATGCCGCCTTGGGAACCTGTATGGCCACATGTGCTACTGTAGCACTCTTTGCTCCAACCCCTTGAGACTTGAGTGGGCTCTTGTTCCTTGTCCTCGCTACGTCCGACTCATAGTTGCCAATCATATTCTTCAGAGCATTTTCCTTGGATGTTGCTTCACTCTAGCAGTTGATTGTCCCGAATCCGAGACAAAGAGATTCGCTTGCTGTATTAGTAGATTTCCGTATTGTGAATACATGCTAGTATGTACCCATGATTGTTAGGTTGGTTTTTGTGTGCACGGAGAATGTGTATCATTCGACGGCCCTCCGGGCAAGCCTAGACCCGCAAGGACTGGAAGGAAAACGGTGAGAGAAGAGGGCTAACGGAATCGATAAGAAGTTCGACCGTGCGCCAGCGAAGGGATGCTGGACCAGTGGAAAGGGGCCCTGACTCGGACGTCACTTCCGACGGCATTTCTTTTTACTTATAGTAGACGTCGACAGGGCACAGCCGCAATTTAGGATTTGAGACCTGAACCTTTCGGGTCCAGGAATGTTGTGATTAGACATGCCCACTCAACCGCAACGGTGCCAGGAACAAGGTACGTGAATGCCTAGAGTTCCCCAGAAAGTGACCAAGAAGTCTGTATGACAGCGTGTTCCTTGCAAACGTGTCTTTCTCGGAACACCTACAGTCCTGAAAATTGCGACGAGTACGTGCGAAAGCTCTACAGATGTTGCCGTGAGATGTACATCATCCAAGGCGCCAACGCCAAATCGACGGCCTGTCCGGCAAAGCCTATCGTCGAACGCTGGTTGAAGAGGCACGAGACTGAGACAGAAGAGCGGAGGTGACAGTTTCCACGGGTGAAGACATGTCAATGGCCTCGGAACTCCGTCAATAATACTACTTCGATGTTTTAGAGGGCAACGAGGTCCGTGGTGCGAAAAACCACTTGGCAGCCCACACAGCTCCCGGCACAGCCTGACCCTTACGCCGAGCCCTCCACGACTACAAGCGATGGGCCCCGTTTCAATACAATTTTCTCTCTTCAATCCGCAGCTGTCGCTCGAACCCAGGCTAAGTTACTGCGGCTGTTGCTGCTTCTTCGCATTGGACGATGTCAACCGTTTTCGTCACCGTCTCCGCTACCGTCACAGCGACAGCGACGGGTTCAGGTGATCCATCTTCCCTCTCTGCAGGAACCATTGCGGGCATCATTATCGGAACCCTGCTCGGGGGTGTCCTCTTCATAGCGTTCGTCTTGTATCTCCTCAACCGCCACGCTCGGCACAAGTTTACCAGGGTTGTCAACCCTGCTCATCATGCCGCTCCTGACCTGCCGAGACACAACTCCCGGAGAACAAACTCCTATACTCGTCATTTACAGAGACCTTCTATCTCATCTGAACCCCTCATCTCTCCAGCTTCGTGGCCGCCACTTCCTGCCACTTCACGTGTTCTGTTCTCAAGCCCTCCTCGCTTAGACTTGAACCTCCCACGTGTCGGAGACAGCCCATCTAGCACCTTCGATTTCGGCGAGATCAGTCAAGCAATTGCTTCCGGATCTGTTTCTCATTCAGCTATATCACCCCATCAAGCACCGCCTGGTACCCTACCACACACTCGGCGGCCTTCTGATGACGGTGCAACCAGCCCATCTCCACCCCCCAAACCAAACAACAACTTTTTCATCCCACCACATACTCGGCAGCCTGATGATGATGGTGCAATCTGTCCATCTCCACCCCCCAAACCAAACCACAACTTTTTCATCCCACCACATACTCGGCAGACCGGTGATGATGGTGCAACCAGCCCGTCTCCACCCCCCAAACCAAACAACAACTTTTTCATCCACCGAATGCTACAGTCGCGCGCACGCGCTTCGGAGGCAACTTCCCTTGCACATCGTCTATCGCCAGATTTTTTGCAGAGTCGTTCCTCGACACCCGACTCGTCAGGTGTTTGTGCTGATGTGGAGCGATTACTTGCCGACATAGAACGCGCTGCCCTTCAAGATGCAGAGACAGCTCAGAGGGGCGAGGAGGTGATTGCCGAAGAGGACGAGGGTTTGGAAGAGCTGGGCAGTACAGAGTCACTCTACTCCCAACTTTCTGCGCCAATTGACCACTCTGGTTTCTTCTCGGAGCCTGTTTCTCGCCAAAACAGCTCCTTGTCGTTGCCTCACCGAAAGTCCTCTCGAAGACGAGCTCGTACGCCTGCACCCCCCACCGATCTTCTCCCGGTTGCCGAGGTTCCGGATACACCGAGAGCCCTCGTGGGTCAAACTGTCTCTCGCCCCCTATCGACCGCGGCGGGGTCGTCGCTTGACGTGCAGGTTTCACACGGGACTGCCTCTCACCCGATGCCGTCGGTAGTCGGTCAACCCGGCGTGACCTTTCCCTTGCTCACTTCTGCCAACTTTGGAAAAGATAGTACAACGTCTAGCACTCCGGCGGGCTCCATCTCGTCGGCCGCGGGCTGGCGATCGAGCTCTAGCGGCAGGAACTCACGGTATCCGTCTCTCGCGCCGTCTAGTGTCGGGCAGTCTTCGCGGTCTGGACCGCGTTCAGACTCTGGCACAGACTGGCACCATCTGCCTTCTGGACTGGGCGGTCTCGCTTCACTGCAGATAGGATCACTGCAGAATCCGCATTCTCCGGTGGAGGAGCAACCCGAGGAGCCAGACGTGTTACTCGCACGTAGTCCTGCTCGCCCCGCACCGGTCAAACGTGCACATCTTCGCGAAGGGACGGCTAGTTCGATGCCGGAGGTGGAGAGAAGGGATGTGATGCAGGGCGGAATTGCGCACATCGATGTCGCTCTGTGAAGACGGGACGTTTAACGTTATGATATCTATCGCCACATTCGTTTACGACGTCGACATTTGTTGTTGGACGATTACCCATACCTTGTACTAGTTGTAAAAAATTGTAAGGACACGTGTGGGGGGAGTCGATTCACGATAATCCGATCGAAGCGTCGAGTGTGAATCCAAGGACCGCCACCACAGCTCCAGTCAACCGTCTTCATCGTCCAGCATATAGTTGGCGGATGATCCTCAGTGGGCCCACCTCACCTCACCTCACTCTCGTCCCTCTGCCAACGACGTCGACGTTCTCCTCTTTCTCGTCTTCACCCTCGGAGCTCCGTCCGTAAAAGGGTGGCGAGCCGTCCATGCAGGCCACTCGCACGACGAGCTCCACCCATCCCACTCTCCAGCGAACACGTCGGCGGGAGACTACCCACACCACTGTCAGTTGGGACTATCCGCCCTCCTCAGCCGCATATTACGACGCCCTTCTGTCCCGCGGTGCGTCGCACTCGAGGTTTTTGCGGATAGCTCACTTGAGCACAAGAGAGCGGTCCGCATCGCATCCTCCCCTTGTTTCCAGTCCTCCAACCTCCTCTGCTAGCCCTCTGGACACGTCTGCAACGTCAACCTCTCCCTTGGCCCCTCCACCCTTGACTTCGCCACCCGGCTCGCATCAGAAACCGGCCCTCCGTCTTCCTCCCTATCCTCTTTCGCGATCATGTGTGAATGGGAGACCTCGATCCGCAAATCCGATATCGCATACCTTGAAGCGTCGAAAGTCGCAGTGGCCCAAGCCACCCCATTACCATGCCTCGTTGCTCCGCTCGCCTCTATCCCACCGCAAGGGTCTCTTCCGTGCGGTACTCCCACCCAATCAGGCAATCGACTTCTTTCGTTGGGACATTTTTCTTGATGCGCGCGTTTCCTTGTCCGCGTCATGTCAGGAGCGCGACCGGACGAGTGGTATGGATGCATGTGCGTCGCTTCATGTCGCCGAGTCTGTGTTGGAGCCCTACGAGGCGGCAGCTGGTTTTTTTGGGTGGCACGGGCTCGGACTTGACATCATTCGGCGTGTGCAAGGGAATTATGAAGAGGACGTAGACGACGAGTGTTGCTGGAGTGAAGAACTGGGTCTTGAACATGACGATGCCAGGAAGTGCAGGTCGTCGGGTTTGCAACTCGAGATTGACGAGGCGGTGGTGGAGGATGGAAGAGCAGGCTGGGCACGCACGGCGAAGGAACTCGTTGGGCCGCCTGGGCTAGTTTTGCGACGGGTCGTCGAGGACGGCAAGTCGGGCAAGGTCACTCCCTCTTTTAATCCGGCTCACAAGGATGCTGTCGACGCTCACCGCCCATCCTCGATTTCCTCAAGGCGCCAACAAGTTCGATGGGACCCTGACATTGGCTCCAGTCCATTTCGGTCATCGAGAGCGGCCTCTGCCTCTGACGAAAGGAAGCAATTGCCTCCGGGCTCAACGACGTCCGTTCTGGCCTCTTCCTCGAGCTCGGAACCAGAATTCAAACTTGATCCGCCATCAGCCTGGTGGTATGGGCCTTCCCCGCACCGCGGGCCTCCTCCAGCCCCCCACTTACCCTCGCTCCGCTTTCTGCCTCCTCCGTCTGTACAGTACGGGCCCCCACCAATACCATTCTCACCGTGGTTCCCTGGTGGTCGCGTCGAGTCAGCACAAGGACATGGATATTGGTATGGTCCTCAGACTGTTGGTGAGTTGGCCGTGTTTTTTTAGCCCGTCGTACTTTTCGCTTTCATTTGGGGTTGATTACTCGTGGCAACGTCCGTCGTCACTTTTTTTTTTCGTCCAGTGTTCTTCTCCTGTTGAATTCCAGCCTCACGTCTTTTGTGTATCTCCTACTTATGGTGCTGATTCGCTTCTTGTGTTGTGTGCTCTTAGGTGCATCGTCTTCTATGACTCGTGACCCGAATCTCCCCAATGCACTTCAGCCCCATTCACACATGTTTGCTGCTGCTCCTACTTCCACTTCCTTCCATCCAGCTCAGTCCCCTGGGTATCCAACCAAATCGGGTTTGGGTCGGG
Organism: Hortiboletus campestris; assembly: GCA_038090935.1. NCBI lineage: Eukaryota > Fungi > Basidiomycota > Agaricomycetes > Boletales > Boletaceae > Hortiboletus > Hortiboletus campestris. The sequence goes on from JBBPNN010000023.1 coordinate 37,763, forward strand.
ACGAGCATGGAATGGGCCACGACTGTGATAAGGAGACTGAGACCGATCACGGTTATGAATCCACAACGACGACAACGGATTCGGATCCTCCCCCGCACACGCCCGTCGGTGCAGCGACGACGTCACATTGTGTAGAAGCACTCCAATTCCACGGAGACGATGAGGTGGAGGTGTACGGGGTCGAGATCGATGCAGCGCATGCGAGTGCATCCGTGACGATCAGTTTGTCGGATCCCATTACCCCTGTCAAGCCCCTCGGTCGATTCTCCATCCCCGCTTCGCCCTCGGCGTTGTCTGGCTCTCCAGGCTCCCATCGAGATGGTTGCGAATCTTCGAGGGCTACGGTGGTGTTTCCTTCCCTGAACGGGTCTTTCCGCCAAGGGTTGTCATCACAAGCGTCAATCTCTCTGTCCAGTCCAGGAATGTCTGCGCAAACGACGCCTGGGAGGACGTTGACGCCAGTTGGCTTGTCGTCACTATCGTCCACAAAGGAGTCAACGATCCAGCCTGGGTCCTGCAACGGGGATTCCAAGGTGAAACTCAAGACTGCAAGCCTGGAACCCTCTGCCTCTTCTGTTTCGGCTGATAGCCCTGCATTTACGCTGAGTCTTTGCTCGCCACCATCGACGATTCCCAGCCCGGGACTCCGGAAGGATTCGCAGGGGTTCTGGGAGCCTGTGACGCCTGTCTCGCCTTCCACGTCTTCGTCTTCGTCTTCGTCTTCGTCTTCGTTTTCGTCTTCGCCTCCCCTTTCACCGTCTGAAGGCAAGATGAGGTCGAGGCCTACACCAGAATGGACTGGTGAGAAGACAGGGCCAGTTCCAGGAGAGGGTTCCGAGTCGCCAGGGGCTGCTAGTTCGCCATCTACGCCATCTGCCATGTCCAGGTCGTTGTCTCCTGGTCCACACCGTGTCGCCAGCGCGGGGTCCACTCACTCGTCGAGTTCGAGGCCTGCGTCGTTTTCTTCGCCCACGCCCGCGTCCACGTCTGCGTCTGGTGGATCGTATCCTTCTTCACCGTCTCCTCCGAACGGCTCTTGTTTGATTTCACCAAACCAGACGACCTTGTTGCCTGCATTCTTGGCGACGGCGACTGTGAAGCGGAAGAAGGCGTCGAGGACGAGGGAGATTGTCGATCGGCTGAGGTCGTCTTCGATCGATGCAGGAAAGGGAGGTATGGGATCGGATGGCTTGGGCTGGCTGGCCAGTCCAAGTGCAAGCGGAGAGCAGGATGGCAAACTTGGCAAGGCGCCGTCAGGGTCGGATCACACTGCTGGAAACCACGTTGCAGGAGGCCATACATCACCATCACCGCCATCCCAGTCAGGCGCCGACTCGGCATTGTGTGTGGGTTCAGACCTGGGAAAGAAGGACAACCATGGTCCAGGTTCAGAGTCTTCGGACTCTGGTTCCTCTGGATCAGGAAGGAAGAGTAACGGAGCGACCCAAGCTGTGATATCCGGTTCAGAGACCCTTCTCTCGCATGCGAGTCCAAGTACTGTCACGAAGACGGCTAAGCCCAGTATCACCCCCTTCCCGATCCTCAGTGTGTCGCAGACCCCGGGTTCTAATTTCACGATAGCCCGACAGAGTCAAACTGGCGGGACTAATGGGCGCGAATCTGTGATCGCCACGCCATCCACAAGTGCAGATGGGTCCAAGATGAATGCGACTGTGGCTATTACGCCTCCGAACGCACGTAGCTCTGGTCCTCACCTCGTACCCAGCACACCAAGCGGCGGTACATCGCCATCCAAGCGTCACTCTCACCATCCGCTTCCGTCACCATCTCAACCTGCTATACATCCTCAGCCACCTCTCGGGCCTCCTCCACCGATGATCGCCGTCTCGCCTTATCCGCCCCCGATGTATGTGCCTTTTACGCAGTATCATATCTCGCCGCCGCATCAAGGTCAACAACAAGGGACGTGGTTGGCAGTCTATCCGGCTTGTCTTCCACATCTACCTATGCATCCTCTTCCGGCGCAGACGCACGTTGCACCCATCACAGGTGTGGCGGGGATGAGACATGTGAGTTGGTGAGAGACGTGTCGACGCTGGTGCGTGTCGGTCATTCAATGCGATGGACATGATATGATGTGATGGCTTGCGCAGAGGTTTCTTTTGTCTGCTTTCTTGTTGATTTCTTTGGTTTTGAGAAGGGGGGTGGGTAATACTAATACGATGAGCTATTTCTCTCCATGTGTTCCTCTTTTTTTTTTTTTTTGGCAGCGCTGTCTCACTTGCGAAGCTTGCGACGACTGTCTCGTTCTTTCTTCTCCTCTTACATGTAGTACATATGTCTCCGTTCCTTTTTTTTCTCGTATTGTTCCCTGTCTGATACACGTGCTTTAGTACAAAATCTCTTGGTGTTATTACACTTGTGAATAGAGGTAGATTTAGACGAGGATAAACAACGCATCATGTCGTCACGTGGTCGCAGTGTCTTCTCCTCTGCGGCCCCAGGTTCGCACTGCACATGTTACTCTTGAACAACGACCACTCGCAAGTTCGTTGGCTCCTCCGTTAGAGCCAAATCCAATCCCGATAACCCCAAGTTGACGTTTGCGCGGCAGCGATCCTTCGACGAACGAGGAACGTCGATGTTGCCTCTGATCACGGTCACGGATGCCACACCCCAAAAGACATCCGATGCACATCCCCCTGCCGGGTTGGTCACCCCCACCTCGACCCTCGTTTCGGACGCCCATACACCCGCAAGCTCAGGAAAAGGCACCGACTCGCCCTATCGCCTGCTCTACCGCGGTGCACTGTCCCTGCCCGATTCCTACCTCCAGCTCGACGGCGTCGCCTTTTCAGCACGGCTTCCCAACCGACAGTCGTCTGCACTGCAGGACTCGCCGTCTTGTTCGCTTTCCCGGTCCGACACGTCCGCGCGGGAGCTCATGTACAATCCCCTGGCGCTGGCGTTGGAGAGCATGCGCGGACGCCAGTCGCTTCGGTTCAAGGGCACCGTTCGGCTGCAAGACGTGTGGATGGACGATACGGGGGACGTGTACATGTGCGTGGTTGCGCTCGCGGTTGGCGTGATGGCGACTGACGGATGGCGCTCTGACGTGTGATAGGGACGTGCATCCGTTTGCGACGTTGACCAGGATCTATTTTGAAAACATATTGTGTCTGTCTCCGCTCGTCTCTCCCCCGCACGGCGCGTTTAGCTCAAAGAGGACGGAGGTGGGCGTCCGCGTGTCTCTAGGGGACACCGGTACGTTTACGTTTCTTCATACCACGGGACGTGCCCATCCGATGATACGATGCCCCTCGTTCCACAGACGGCCCCGAAACCACAGACATGGTCATTTATGGTGAGACGAGCGCGCTGCTGCATCCCCCTCCGTTGCAACTGTCGCCCGCCGCCACGTCCACGTCCGCGGGACCGCCATCGCTCAGCGTGCGGGTTGCGCGGATCATGCCTGCCCCGCGAGCACCGCGTCCGGACGATCCGACGCCTCGCCAGCCACCTGCACATGTATTTGGGGCCACCACATTGGGCGATCTCGGCGCGAACAAACGCATCGTGGCCCGACCGACCGCGGGAAAGGCCAAGGAAAAGGGCAAAGTGGAAGACCACGTGCTGCGTCGTGCGCGGGAAGTCATGCTGCACCTGCCGCGATCCAAGGCGCCTACGAGGGGGAATGGCGAGGCAAAGGAGAAGGAGAAGGAAAGGAGCGGGCGAGACGCTGTTTTCAAGGTGCCGGCGCTCCCTATCAAGGCTCGTCGGAAGCAAGGGGATGCAGCGACGGACGTGTTTGGTGCTGTAGAGCCTCCTCAACTCCAGTCTGCCAGGGGCAAGGGTAAGGGTAAAGCCGAGGATGACGAGGTTGGGAGTGCCATCGAGGATGCAAACAAGCTCGTGCGTGTTTTCCATTTCACATGTCGACTTACGCAGACTCGCTTTCAGGTGCTGAAAAAGCTGGCTGTTCTGCATTTATCTCATGTAGGGATACCCCGGTCGCACGACGAGTTCAAGGACATGTTCGGTTTCGTTTACCGTGGTGCTCAGTTTGCGCTCGTAAGTCGCCTTGTTCACGGTCTGATGATGGCGCGCTCTGAACTCGGTCCGTGCGACATGCAGCGTTCACAGCTGAAAACGGTACACATAAGTGCACAGGCGGCGGAGGCGGTCATTGAAGCACACGTGAAACTATATGCGGTGACGTCGGGTGGTGCTCATGATCCGGCTGGACCGCATGCAAAGGCGTCACCGATGTCCACCTTAGTCGATGACGCCGGGGGGTAATGTGGACCACGCGGAACATTGCCGGGCACGCCTCTCCTCAGTTTTGCGCCGCACGCCGGTCTCGGAGCCATTTGGTTCATCAGACGCCACGCCTGGATCTCGCCATGTTGGTCATGCACGAGCTGAAACAGGGGCGCAGCCGACCGCAGGGCGGCGTCATGATATTCTGGACATTCATCCACGCCAACGATGGGCTGCGTTTAGCCCGTGCAATGATGATCATGCTTGCTTTCGTTCCTAGTTGGGCCTGTAGGTTGCATGTTGCTCGGACACGTGCACGCTGTGTGAAACCTACTTGCGCGGTTGGCGTGTAGGAGGGACGTGCGCGTTTGAGTGATCGTGAGGGTGAGGGGTTAGCCCACGGTGAGAGAAACGCGTCCTTGCGATCGAACGAGATGAATGAATCTCGGCGCCCCTACTCATGGTTTGGCTGTGCAGCAACTTTAATCACAGCGTAGAACACAGTTTGAGTCGAGCATGCGCGTCCCGTGCCGCCTTCTTAATGTCAAAGGGTTTACACCCCACATGGCAGGGAGTCTACTCGATTGAACGGGATGCAGTAAGTAGTATACACAAGATGGCTCCGTACACCCGTATCGTAACTAGCGACTGCAGACGTACTCGTAAAGCGAAACTATGGGACCATAGAGGGAGAGAGAATAGTATGGAAAGAACCTCACAGAAGGACCAGCTCCTCGCAATCCTCCGTTACGAAATAATTAACAAGATTACCATCGGTTTGGAATACAAGTAAAGGTACTTTTTCTTCGTGGAAATTTTAAAAGGGGGAGGGGTCGTGTCGCTAATGGACAACCCGTCTGCGACGGCCTGCTTCGGGATAGACCTCTTGAACGACTTCTTTGAATGCGCGGTCTTGTTCGTACTGTTCGCGCGTCTGCGTGACGATGACCTGCAGGACCGGCTGAGCCCCGACCATTGCGCGTTCCGTCTGTATATCATCCACCTCCCTCTCGAAAGCACTAGGGCGGAAGCAGTTCAACGCCTGAAACACCGGGGTGTTTGGGCGGGAAAGCGGGCTCGCCGGACATGAGACCATCGGACTCGACGGTCTCGAGAACATGCCCCTGATGGAGGATTGAGTAGCCGGACGGAGGATGGTGCGGGTGATGATGAGGTCCTCGCGGTCAAACGTGTCCACCTGACGTGACCCCGCGGAGAAGAAGCCTGAAGGCGGCGTTTCTAGACCGTCCTCGGCGGTGGTGGGGGAAGGTGTCGTAAAGTATGTCGACGACGAAGCGGAGGATGCTACCGTCGACGTGGCTGATTCGGAGAAGGACGAGGCAGACTCTGCAAGAGCGGAGAAGATGGAGTCTCTGAGAGAGGAGACATCCAAGGGCACGAGGACCAATTCGTGGTCGCTCCAGATACCACCCACGACGCCGTTTGGGGGTAATTCTGGATGAGGTAGTCGTCGTAGAACTTGGCCCATGTTCTTTCTTGCCGAAGTGATAGAGAGGTTAGAAAGAGTCTTCTGAGAGAAGGAATGAGTCGCGAGGCAAGAGGTGGTGGTGGTGACAACGAACCTTGGGGCGCATGGGGTCGAACCGCTGCGCATCCATGGCTTCATAACGTGCAAGATCCATGATCACAGATAAGGGAAGATAGGGCGGACGGAGATGCGGAAGATAGAAGACGAGAAGGACGGAACTGAAGGAGCTGTGTTTTTAAGGGGAGAACGTATCCATGACCACAACTCGTGGTGTGGACGTTGTGGACAAGTCGCTTTCAGGCCATGTCATTGACGCACGAAAGCGTCTATTGTGACGCTTCGCGCCGCCACAATCATTGCTTTGTCCTCCATGCATTCGGCCACCCGCTTTGGCGGCATTGCGTCTCCACAAAACTACACATTGAATAGAATAAGGACTCACGACGTATATATAGCCCTGGAAGGGAGATCCTCCGCACATTGATAGGGCTTCCGTCATAACACACCTTTTTAATTTTAGGCGATGCAGAAACAGGTGAGCGCAAAACACATCTCGAGAGGGCCTGTAGGGAAGCACGTGCTGATCGTGGGTCCAGGTCCCGCACACGCGATCCAGGGATAATTTTCACCAAGGTCCCGGTCCCGCAAACATGGAGCTGGACAGCGTTTTCAACGAACCTACCTTCGTCATTCAGACAGCACGCAAAGTCGTCATGCCATGGCAGAAAGGTGTCTTGATATCAGTAAGCTTGTCCCGCAGAATCCCGTTCGCGTTACCTATCATACCCCAGGTACCTCCTGGGAAATCGGGTATCCAGTACCTTCCTGATCTACACGAGGCAGGGGCCAGGCCCTACTAAAGCATGGTGGCACCTGAAGCTTGAAGCCCGGCGTTCCTACAACGTGGGACGGTTTCGTTTCGGAGTTGTATCGGCTTCCCATGCACAGCATGCTAAGTCGAGATGTTCCTGCTTTGTACCTTAGGTTAATTTATGGGTCGTATTTCTTAAGAGGCGGCCTGATCGGCTTATAATGACCAGGTATTTCGCACCGATCTCTACGGCCGTCATAAAGGGTAACCCGAGACTGAGGATGTGCTGGTGAAATGATGATTCGCCTCGACGCAGATGACGGATCGACTTGAAAGGTGGGATGCATGCTACTGGCCATCCGTCAATTTGACCACGTGATCTGATAGTTCACTCACACACTGTCAAGTGGGCCAGGGTCCAGCCCAAGCCGAGTGAGATGAACAGACTACCCCCTTCCTTCACATCCCTGTACCGTCTTTTCTTGCGTGCAGGTTCTGCGTCGGTTCTACACCAAAATGCAGCCCGAAAGCAGCTCCGTCGGCTCTTCCGGCCTATATTTGATGTTGCAGCACGGGTTGTCGGAGACCTTCAAACCAATCAGCTCTCACGCTCAGAAAGGGTGAGACGCGAACTCTTTCTCGACATCTTTCAGCAACGAAGTACGTGGATGAATTATTCCTTGCTGGTGTCGTCTCATTTGTCAGTGGATGGTACTCTGAGTCTCCTCCTGAACTCTGCGCAGTATCGCGGAGTCCCTCATCGAGCAATTTACAATTTGAATCGACTTCGAAAGGCCCACGCTGTTTGGATCCACAGAAAATACTATTCCGGCGCAAAGAACGCATGGAATCCAAAAGCAGCAGTTGCGCAGAACTCAAAGCCTCATGCCCCTCAGCGCCCCCGTGATACCGATAAAATGGAAAAGGACCGAGTGCACGAGCGTTGTTGGGATGCTTTTGGAGAGGTAGTGAGGATGGCAGAAGGCAGACACGATTTATCCTTGGGCAGACTTCACCTGAAACCCTGGACATTGGAAAAACGATCATGACTCATACGGCACAGCCATCTTTCAAAGAGATGCAAAGTGTCGTTGGTCACTAATCGTGTGAGTATTTAACTTGACAATCACTCAGGTGGTTAAGTGTCAGCTGCTTGTCAGTCTTTTGTTCTTATGACAACGACTTTACAGGAAAAGCAGAATTGAGTTTGCAGCAGCGCGCCCCCTCCGGAATGAAACAATAGTCGTCCAATGCCCAGTGTAGTTAGCTTGTGGACATCCATCCAAGCTCTGACACCCGGTGAACCTTGTTGCAGCCACCCGTGTTTGTCCCAGTTCGTTATATTTATCCGTTGATGGTTTTATTGTTCGTTGTTCCAGAACTACCAAACACGTGACTTTGTGCGGAGTCGCAACAAAAACCATGACTATTGTTTGACGTTAAGTTGACCCTCCTCGCCCTTATCGCATGCACGTAGCGTGTTCGCATAAAGACCGTTGCGATGGATGAGGGCCTTGAAGTATCTCTTTCCCGCGCAGCTGTGCTTCGCACTTGTACCTGTTTCACTATCCTCTACTATATTTACCAGCATGTCATTTCAAACTTCTAGTCCACGCGTTGCTGGTCAAGACTCGGACATTGTGGACATTTTTTTCCCTTCTGACGTATCTCGGTGCCTTCTGGATGTAGGATTATCCCCAATGCCTGGCAAGCAAATGTATGGAAACGGTGAAGCCATCAAGTCATGGATTGATGCAATCCACCACGTGAGTCTTGTTGGCTCGCTCGCTCTATCGTAGCTAACCGTGTCTTGCAGGCGAACCAACCTGTCTTCAAGCTGGACGATTCCGATGATGCTGATATCTTCGAATTCGCTACCCATCCTTTCAGATCTTATCGCCCGCATTCTCCGTTCTCCGACGAGTCTGACTTGGAGAGCGATGCCACATTCCCCTTTGATGCGTCGGCATGGGCTCCAGAAGTGATCACATCCTCCTATCACGATGACAGTGATGAAAGTCGTTCGGATTTGTCTCTCTCCGGTGGCGCGCAATACATCACTATCCCTTCTGATAGTCCTTGGTATCGTTTACCATCACCCAGTCCTGGACCGTTCTCGGCCCACGAATTCTGCACCGCGGTATATGCAAACTCGTGTTCCAGTGATGTCCGCCAAGCTATCGCCCAGCAGGAGCTTCTCCTCGCCATTTTCCATGAGGAGTTACGCAGAGTTGTGCCCCACGATCATGGCACAGAATATGATTCTGATTGGCTAGAAGACGTGGATACAGATCTTGTGCTGGCGCCTTTGGAAACATACGCAGACCTTTGCTGGAAATCGGCTGTTTGCGAGAAGTCTCCTACCCTACTGTTGGACAGACCAATACCTGACGTCCCAATAGGATTTGATGACATTCACGGAACTTATTGAATGTCCAGGTGAGGACAGTTGGGTCGACTTGTTGACAAGATTCTTATGACCCGCATCTGTCGGATACCTAGAAATGTACCCCCATTGTCCACTACTATTTTCGTTCGAGAAATGCGTTTTCTTTGTTATACATCGCCTCTTTCTCTTCCACCGTCACACCCACCCAATCGCTCCTTCTCCTCGGCATTCCCTTCCTATTATGTATTATTCCGTACGCAGGGTCTTCTGTCGGGGTTGCTTCCTGTGCAATCGTGTATGATAAATGACGCTTGACAGTCTACACTGGCCGCCGCCCCCGTTTCGAAATTATGAAGGGGGCACTACACCACGGCATCCAGTTTTGCAGACAATCACACGGATCTACAAGACCAAAGCTTTTGAATGGAACCCACTTCTTGAACTTAGATAGCAGCATTCAGTTCAACGACATTGAGCGGTTTCTAGCATCTTTCCCAAGATCCTCATCTCCGCTAGGCGACTAAAGTACCAAAATTGGACATATGAGCCTACCGCCCTGAGATTCTAAGTATGTATAACGCAAGTTCCAGATTCCAAAAAGGAATGTCTCACTTTCTGAACGTTTGCGATTTCTTGGATCACACCAGCAACGTGGTTGCCGTGGGCCGTTATTTATCGTCTACAACTTCGTCCGTGGTGAGACACTCAGGTCATCTCATTTCCGAACTGTCGTGACATATCTTTGACGGTCTCTTCCCCCAAATCCTACATTCTTGTAAGTAACGGATGGTTTGTCAGTGATTTTCTACAGTCAGATAATAATGGGTACCGTCTTGTAGAACCTGGTGTGCCAGAACGTAACGCTTGGTGAGTCGGAGTCAATGGTGACACGGTGCCAACGCGAATAGCATTGCTTCGCATAGGCCGTACTAGTAGTAGTGCGCAATATCTGAGTCGGTGAGTGTGAGTTCCCACATGCAGCCACCCAACAAACACACTCCATGCGGCTGAAAACCTGGTCGTGGCGCTTGATTCAATGGGTCTCACTTGTAATAGTGGCAGATCTCCCTGAGCAAGCGATTTCTCTCCATCAAACACAGGAATCAGTCACTAATTCCGAAATGGGTGCGATACGGAATCAAGATCCCCTTGCGACTGGGCAGTATTTCCCGGTTTATTTGGCATTCCCCGTCATTCTTATACCGTGGCCAGGTAGGCAGTTTTGCAGGATCGCATCACCATGCACCACCCATTTATCGACAACATTCTCTCATCCTTATCCATGCCATCCTCCCAATTGACTGCGGACCAAGAAGCGGTGTGTCTAGAACATCTTTCTTGACATTTCAATTGACACTGTGGGTCAGGAATTACTCGACCCTTATACATACGTAGCGTCTTCTCCTGGAAAAGGTTTCCGCAGCCAACTCATCGAGGCGTTTAACCACTGGCTTCGAGTACCCCCAGCTCAACTTAAGGCAATAATTCACGTAGTAGAACTACTGCACAACGCGAGTCTCTTGTAACTTTGGTTTCCCCTCGCCTGCACGACAGGTATTTACTTTGTTACAGAGTGGACGATATCGAAGACTTCTCCGAGTTGAGGAGAGGCAAGCCAGGTACGGTATCTTGGAATTTCGAAACCGGATAACTGAAGCGTCGGCCATAGTTGCTCATAAGATATATGGCGTGCCCCAAACCATCAACTCCGCAAACTACGTCTATTTCCTTGCGTGTCAAGAGGTCTTCAAGATTCCTTGCAGGGACCAGGTCGAAAAGCCATATGTTATCCATCTCGGCCTTCCCCGCTTGAATTCCTTCAATCCTAGCCTTCGCTTCCTTCAAATCTTCAATGGTGAGTCAGTCTTTCGGCCATGGTGAAACTGTTTTTTGAGACGACATCGATCAGACGAAATGTTGGCACTTCACCGTGGCCAAGGCAGGGAACTACTTTGGCGCGACCACCTCCAGTGTCCCACCGAGGAAGAGTACGTAGAGATGGTCAAGGACAGTAAGTACTTGGCAGCGACAAATTGAAGCGAACTACCCGCTCATCCGATGCTTAGAGACAGGAGGACTGCTGCGGATCGCAGTGCGATTGATGATGGAGTGCGCCACCATGAACACTGGGATGTAAGTTACACGTTACGAAAAGCGGTCTGACTCATGGATACTTCACCGTAAGAAACTATGTCCCGCTCGTCGACTTGTTGGGCATCTGGTTCCAGATTCGCGACGACTACATGAATCTACAGAGCAACATGGTGGGTAAATTCACGTCTAACAGTCCACTCACCTAATATTCGTCATCCAGTACAAGGAACATAAAGGGTTTGCCGAAGACCTGTCAGAGGGCAAGTTTTCGTTCCCAGTTATCCACGGCATCAGGGGAAAGCGTGACAGCAAATACATAATAAGTACGAATGATGGCATCAGTTTAATGTCGGTTGAACGAACCAATCTGATTATTTCGCAGATGTCCTCCGTTTAAAGCCCAAAACTCCAATGCTCAAGCATCTCACGATCTCGTTTCTCAAGGAAGTGACAAATTCGTTTGAATATACCCTCAGTGTATTGAACTCGCTGGAAGCGCAAGCACGTGCCGAGGTGGCGAAACTCGGCGGGAATCCAAAGCTGGATGCAATTCTCAACAAGTTGGCAGTGCAAGACGGCGGGTGTTGATCGTTGGTGTTGATCGTTGGAATATTTATCTTGGCACAGTCAAGCTATCCCGGTGGTTGTACGATAGATGGGCTCGTTGGCATTGTTGTAAGCGACGTTTTTTTAGGCTGCCTCATGGGCAAACACTTTTCTGGTTAACATGTAAGTGGCGTTTTACTTATGGCTAAGACATGCCAGCGTATTGACCGCCCCGTTCGTAATTTATTTCGGAGTTGTACACAACTTGAAGGATTGGTGATGAATCTCATAATTTATGATACGATTTGTCCTTAATCGAGCAGTCCAGAAGTACGTAGCCAAGGTTCAATGATCTCTCTCTGCCCTGGACATATTTTGTCAGCGATGGCGACAAGGTTACCTTTGTACTTGCTACTCTCCGTTGACAGATTGCCGAGGGCCAACCAACAATCGGGATGATTTTCAGGGTCGGCATAGGGTCCGATGTGGACGGCCACCGAGTCAGGGGGCTCATCTGAGCTCGGCACCAGTCAGGAAACAATTTGAAAAGATGGATGTTGGTATGCGCGGACACTCCAATAGCCAACGCAAGGTGCTATTTAAGTTAGGTGACCAGCAGGACCAAGCACCAGAATTGTCGGTGAAGACATCAAGGTAGACTGATATAATCCGGCGAGTACCAGTACGTGGAACATTGAGTGTGAAGCCATCGATGGTTAGGAATCAGACGCTTCGCTCTCCTGAGAGTCCTGTTCATCATCATCTCCAAAGAAATCATCACTTGCGACAACATCAGTGTGGGTCAGGGCCTTGATTGAAGGGAGTGTATTAGCTCCTCCTCTCCGGCCGGATACAAGTTGCTTGTTTTCCTGCCCTATTTTCCCAAGCTCACTTTCAGGCTCGGTGCTTAGTTCCCCGCGTTCCATTTGCTGATGTATCATTTTGCGCACTTTCGATCGCTCTTCGTTGTCGTCCGCCGATGCAGCAACCGGTGCGGCAGTAGAACCCGACCTGCGGACTTCAGGTGGGAACAACGAGACGTATTTCTTAGTTTTAGGAAAGTGCTAAGACCGTCATCAGTGGTTGAGACGACCAAGTTCCATAGCCAAGAATTACCAAAATATAGTTCAGGTCCACCCTCAAATCAGCCAGTGCTGATTCGAGCTTGTCCACTTCCTCCTTCGCTTCTGAGGTTGCTATGCTACGTTTCGTCTGATTTATTTTTCGAACTACTTTTTGGCGTTCTAGATACAAGGAGATGGTGTCAGTCGACAACTCGTCATACGGTTGTGTTGCGACAAACTCACCAAAGAACTTGACTTTATGATATCTCGTTGCATATTGACGTTCTTTTCGAGATTGCTCAGCACGAGCAAGGTCAGCCTCAAGCGCTTTCAAGCGACGCTCCCTTTCCACCCGCACATCCGCTGCCAAATTATCCTTCGCGAGAAGTCGTTTTGTTTGCCGGAGAGCTGATTTGAGCTTCTGAACGCCAGGAAGAGCATCCTCGTGGGCCCTTGGTCGTGGTGGCTTACTAGAGTATGGGTGATTTCTGGACTGTTTGTGAGGTCGTGCCTTGGAAGGACCTGCCACGGATGTAGAGGACCCTTGTTCTGCCCGAGAGGGTACCATTTTTTGATTAGGAGGACTTAAATTGGTAGTCGCGGGAATGAAGCAAGTCCCAATTTATTAGGCCTAGGTCCTGACTTCAAGTCCGATGTCAAGATCGCTTCTTTGAACTTCAACACTCGTCCCGATGCGAAATCTAACGCTATCGACTGTTCAGATATCCATTCTACAGGCGGAAGATGTAATACAATTCTCAAGTCCAACTTCCGACGATGCTACTGCTGTTTTCAGTGCAATCGCATTCGACCTGGATCGGAATGCTATTTTCGCTGGGACAGAGTCGTCGCAAGGTACAATTTTGGTCTGGAGAACGTCAGAGAGTGCTTCTTCTACTCCTGGAAACGGGCTGTTCGTCTTTTGTGGCTCGTACACCTCCCCGAATGCTGGGATAGCGAGTCTTAGGGTGCTTTCCGAGTCCAATCAACTCGTGCTGGTGACTCATGCAGGAGATATCGTGGTGTGGGAGCTTGACGAGTCTGGAGGTTTTGTCGTAAGTGGTTAAAGTTTAGCCACACTCTTCCTAACCGTTGTTTTAGGGAGATGCTGACGTTCTAGGCACGGTAGAGTCAGGTATCGCAGCTGTGGCTTGGAGCCCTGATGACACTCTGGTAACCTTGGCTACTGGTGCGTTATCGATCGCTCCGCTCCCACAGACATGGTCGATTTATATAAATGTAGACGCCAGCGTAATTTTAATGACATCAACCTTTGACGTTCTTTCGGAGGTCCCAACTGAGACTAATGAATTCGGGGAAGGCAAGACCAGCTTCTACTCCTACCGAAGCGTCTAATGACGATTTCATGATTCAGATGCTCCTATTAATGTCGGCTGGGGTTCCAAAGAAACTCAGTTCCACGGGTCGATAGGCAGGGCTCATCTCAAAGCTGATAAGACCCAACCAAATGTTGAATGTGAGGGTTTTGTTGACGGTGGTCGGCCACGTATTACTTGGCGTGGTGATGGTGCCTACTTTGCGGTTTCCTCGCGATCGTCTCGTTCGCGACGGGTAATCAGGGTGTATTCCCGCGAAGGCCGCCTCCAATCGACTTCCGAGACAGTACCAGGTCTGGAAGCAAGTGCAGCATGGAGGCCGAATGGGGGTTTGATCGCGTCTACGAAAAACGAGGTCCGGTCTGGACCTCAGGATGCTCGAAAGAGTGGCAAATACGATGTTGTATTCTTCGAGAGAAACGGCCTTCGACATGGCGAATTCAGTCTACGACGTCCACTTGAGGACGACGGATCAGGATATAAAGTCAAAGACCTCGTATGGTCTCCTGATTCCGCTGTTCTCGCAGTATGGATTGAGAAGCTGGACGGTGACGTGGTGCAGTTGTGGACAACTGGGAATTATCATTGGTATCATTCTCAGTTACTTCATGCCTTCTCCTTTGTTGACCCCTTTCTGGAACATATGATATAGGTATCTCAAGCAAGAGTTCCGGGCTCCGGGTGATAGCCATTTTACGAGTGTCGTATGGCATCCAGAATCCACATTGAGGTTGCTAACGACGACTGCGTGTAAGCTTTTTTGCATTCGGTGGTTGTTTTTGCACGTTCATGTTCAACCTAGTTTTCTTTAGCGCAACTCATCTCTAGAACGTTCGCGTGGGAGACCTGCGCTGGCGCAAATACTACTGGTACTGTTGGGGTTATTGACGGAGGTTGTCTCCCTCTCATTGTGGCCTAATTTCCATTACTTACCAATCCATAGATGAAGTTCTGCTTACGCCTTTTCGCACCCAAAATATTCCCCCTCCCATGTCGTCCTATCAACTCAAAACGTCACTGTCAGCTCCTTCCGCTGCCGCTGATGCTCCCTCGGCTCAGACGCCGGTTCATATCGCATTGTCCCCATGTAATGACCTTTTGGCTTCCGTGTGGCAGAACGGCCGCGTTTCTGTCTGGTCGCTGAATACGAGGATAGGACCAGGAAAAGAGAAGATCATGAATCCCGCACTCTTCTGGACGGCATATCTATGCGACGGAGAAAAGTTCTGGAGACAGGTGTCCGTGTCTGATCTGGCAGAAGACGGAAAACGCATTGTGAGGGTGATATTGCTCGGTTCAGAGAGAGGCGTCGACCATGTCGCAGTTCACGAGATTTCAATCGCTGATGCCAGCGGTGACAAAGACGAGAGGGTGGAACGTTTCCTCGTCAGGATGCCAGGAGCCAATGGTCGACTCATCACGAGCTACATTCACCTGGCCCCATTCTGGCAGGATATTAACGGAGAAATATCTGAAGGTCGAGTCACTCTGCAACTTGTGTCTTCATTGTTCTGATATTGGTGCCAGTGGACTACGCCCAAGATATTGTTTCGCCACTTTGTGCCTTCCCTGAGCACTGCTTCTGGGCGACGTGCTTCGTGGTGGATCACACTCGACTGATTATCGGCCATGCATATTCAGGCAAATTATATTGCGTCACTCCTGGGTCGCGGCCGGTGTTGCTTACAACCAACGCCAATTCCTTTGCTATTGCATCAGGTTTCGTGATCTTCACCACCGCGGCGCACGACGCCCAGTTCGTTCCTGTCGCGACGTTGGTACAGCATACACAGAACACGAACAAAGAAGAGGACGAGCCATCCCAGGCGAGCGGAAGCTCAACGACGCAACTATTGAGCGACACATGGAAGAAGCGCCGTGTCGAACGAGGTTCCAGAATTGTGACAGTTGTACCTAGCACGATGAGCTTGGTACTGCAGATGCCAAGAGGTAACTTGGAGACAATCAACCCTCGTCCTTTGGTCATGGAAATCGTGAAGGCTGATCTTGACTCGTGCGTGGACGTATTTTTCTCCAAGCTACCCTTCTCACACTCAGTTCGGTTACAGAGGGCGGTGGCAACAGGCTTTCGTGTCGTGCCGGAAACACCGAATTGATCTCAGTATCATCGTACAGCACAATCAGGACGCATTCATTGCAGGAGTGTCCAAATTTGTTGACCAAGTCCAGGATGTTGATTACATTAATTTATTCCTAACTAACGTTGGGTCAGTCTCGTTTTCTTCAACGCCTAGTTCCATGTTGCTGATCTGCCTAGGCGGAGCCAGCTCACGCAGAAGGCGATTACCGACATATGCGACGCCGTACGTGGGGAACTTGAAATTAAAGACATCAGCAAGTACGTCAACTCTATCTTGACTGCACATGTGGTCAAATCGCCACCGGATCATGAAGCGGCACTCGCTATGCTGCTTCAGCTACGAGGTTGACGTTTTCCTGAGCGTGACTTTCAACAGTACTTATGATCTTTTTTCAGATTCACAGCCAGACCTGGTGGAAGATGCTGTGAAGTATGTTATTTTCCTCGTGGACGCCGATAGACTCTTCGACATCGCCCTTGGAATGTACGATTTCTCGCTGGTATTAATGGTAGCCCAGCACGCGCAAAAGGTCACCCCGTTCAGGTTAAATAATAGGATCTGTCTAACCTGTCCTCGCTTCAGGACCCGAGAGAATATCTCCCGTTTCTGCGAGAACTCAGGGCTCTCCCTCAATATTATCAGCGCTTTAAAATCGACGACTATCTTCGAAGACATGGGAAAGCACTGTCAAACCTCAATCTCGCAGGTCAGACGAATGATTGATACTTGCCGGTCACTCACACCTTGATAGGCCATGATTATTTCCAGGAGGCTCTTGAATACCTTGAGCGTCATCAACTATATAAGGAAGGTCTTACAATTTGGCAAGGCACGGAGCAGCACGAGGTCAGTCCCCCTTCATATCCTGAAACAGTATTGGCTGATATATTCACGAGGCCGTCCTAACTGCATATGGCAGTTGGCTGTTTGATCGGAGGGACTACAAACAGGCGGCTCTTGGTGCGGAACCAGTTTCCAAGTCGGACTGACGCTAACCGGGCCTGGACATATTAGCGTTTATCGAGGCAGGTGACTTCCGAAAAGCGATGGTCGCCCACGAAAGGGCATTGGAATGGCAGGAACTCTTTGATATCTCCACAAGAGGAAAAGTGCTCGGAAAAGAGGTCAAAGAGATTGCTTATCGTGTCTCTGGTTCGTTTTTGGACGTTGTTTCAACTTACCCGACTTAGGCTATTTGCAGAGGAGCTTTTGTCAAAGAAGCATCATCTCGAAGCGGCACGAGTCCTTATCGATTACGCCGGAGATGTTCGGCAAGCGGTCATTTCTCTCGTCCAGGGCAATGAACTCTCAGAGGCGCGTAGGATTGTGAGTACATCGAAGTCCCTTGGTTGGTGTCTGATTCATCTTATCTGTGCCAGGTCTCATTGCACTCACGGTCTGAGCTCTTTGAGGATGTGATATTGCCAGGGGCACTCGAGATTCGGTCTCAGCTCGCAGATGACCTCGCAGAGATGCGCGACCAGCTCCACAAACAGATCGCTCGACTGCAAGAGCTTCGTATCAAGAAAGCAGAGCAACCAGGTAGGTGACCATCGTCACTGTTTCGAATTCTCAACGACATCGGTAACATGGAATAAAAAGATGCTTTTTATGGCACCGAGGACACAAATCTCCACAATGTGGACGTGATGACGGACGTTTCTATGGCGCCGACAGCGTTCACGAGGTACACGGCTGCGCCGTCTGCCACATCCAAGGCATCCAAGTGAGCGAGACCCCTATCCTTCATGGCACGAGCGAGATTTATGAACGCTCTATGCTCAGGCGTAGTTCCAAGACGAAGAGGAAAATGGAACGCAAGGTCGGGTCCGGGCGGAAAGGCACAGTGGACGAGGAAGAGTATCTCCTCAAGTCGATCTCGAAATTGGTTGCGAGGTGGACGGTGACCCAAGGTACGTCCTCTGTGGTTGTCGAGCCCCAAGGCAACGACGCTGACCGCCGCAGGCGAAGCCAAGAAGTTGTTGCCTCATCTGTTGCAGCTCTCGAAGGCGCACCGTGCGGAGGGTGAGGCCCTTCAGCAAACGTTCAGTGCGTTCGACACGGAGCTGCGTGAGGCGATCGAGGACCTTTGGAAGAAGCCCGAGGCCGCACAGGGGCAGCCCGTAGACAATTGGGCGACCAGGATGCAAGAAAAGGAAAGGGACCGCCTGACAGACCCGATCGAACGCGTGCAAAAGCCAGAGGTGGGTGTTGTCGAGTGGGAGCTCGACTTGTTCAGAACGAGAAGGTAACGCTGTAGAGGAGATGTGCAAATTATAGTACACGGCTGAGTGTAGAAACTTAAGGCTTATGGTGTACTGTGGTAGCAACTGCCAGATTCCTCCTCGGAATCAAGTGGTGTATGGATGTGAATGCCCTCCAGGCCGGGCCATGACCGCATGATCACGCTGCAAATCATTAGAGCTACCCACAACTCCAGACGCGAAGTGAATAATCGATTCGCTCTTGAAACGATCTCCACGTAGCTCAGCACCTCCCCCCGGCGTCGTACACCGTGCAATACGAGTTCTACCAACTCCGGCCCGGGAATCTGGTGCTACTTCCAAAGGGTCACGTGGACCACGTGGAGGTCCTTCGAGTGAAGCGGGGGTGTCTGGAAGCGGGTAACCAGGAAGAGATCCTGGAGCCGGTCCGACTCGACCTGACCACGTCTACTTGGCGATTAGCTTTCCCGACCATATCACTGTGGTGTTGCTCGGTGGCAACCGCTTTGGTTGTTATGCTAGGTTCCTGAAGGTCGGAGGAGATTGCGCGAAGGAAGGGTCAATGGAGGGCATCCAAAATGAGGGACGGGACCATCGCATGTTGTTCTTGTGCCCCCAATTACCCGGTCCGGGGGTGCCAGTGTGGAGTGATGGCAGGTGATGGGGAGAAGATGCGGCACGCATATGATGACGCCACTGATCACGAGTTACAGACTTCAAGCTTCAAGTCGCCTCTATTCAAGTTGTCTGGTTTTACCTTTGATATCTTTCACTGTTTATAATTTAGGCTGATTCAGTCGGAACGTCTCTGAAGTTGCCGGGTCGAGGTCGATCGGAAGTTACGGTTGTCGCCCGCCGGCACGACGTTTTTCCATCGTTTGACCAACCGCATTAGCTCCGCTCGAGTACAATCTTCGTGTCTCAGACCAGCAACCCACAACAGTCAGTCACATCCAAATCTGTCTCCTGGACGACCCCGTTTCACTCACAGGCG
This sequence comes from Hortiboletus campestris, assembly GCA_038090935.1. Taxonomy (NCBI): domain Eukaryota; kingdom Fungi; phylum Basidiomycota; class Agaricomycetes; order Boletales; family Boletaceae; genus Hortiboletus; species Hortiboletus campestris. The sequence continues at coordinate 57,035 of JBBPNN010000023.1, forward strand.
AACTCGGTTGCAGATTCCTTGCTCGCAAATGAACCATTGCTTCTACCAAAAGGACAACTCAGCGGTAAATCATCTCCTTTTCGCCTAACAGTGATCCCGTTTATCAAACACAAGGCCGTTGCAACCCCGTACCTTCCTCCCGAGCCCACTCCGAGGGGTCCAAGTTCCATCTACGTAGGAATTCCGTCCGAGCGCCAACACGAAGGAAAAGCCTTGTGGCAGCGTGGGCAAGACGCCCATACTTGATCCGCCTCCGCCACCACACGTGAGAATCCACTGACGGGATAAAACTCAAAGGCGTCAAGTGGTTTCGAGCGTTTCTGGGTACCCTAGACCACACTTGGATATCTTGGATCCAACGAGATCGCGCGACGCGTCTTCCAAGGCTGCGGTGTAGTACGGGCATCAACGACCGGTTTCAGGGATTACTTGAACTTGGACATCCCGGTCCGTACCGCGCTGTGAGCTCGAATGAGACCGACGACCCGCATCGGGGCAGTCGAAACGTGTGTGCGACGAGACAAAAAAAAGATCGAATTCGACAAGGATCTGATCACCGCAGTGGCCGAATCACTTGGGACTGCGTAAGCGAACCCCGGAAATCAATTCGTGGGCGCCCTCCTATCGCTGTCCGTTCGTGGCGGTCCGTGGGCGTTGACTCGAATAAATTTTAATAAACAGGGTCGTCTGTATATCCCGTATAGCTCTTCCAAGAGAGTCGGGTTCGATGACGAGTTGGTTACACGACCAACCCTTGCATAAGTTTTCTGTCCTATTTGATGGGGAGTACAGTATTCGAGTGAATCCTCGACTCAAGTGCGTTCAACAAGATTCCATTCAAGTGTCTTCCGATTCATGGACATGATTGGGACACGATAGAACACGGTGCTCAGTGTGTACTAATGTTACACGTTTGGCCCGAACCATGGACGTCACGACCCTTCCCGACGTGCGGTGCGGCTCCGGTGATGTCAATAGGTCATTTTGGCCCTGACAGACGTCACTCATGCCCATCCCCCCACGGCGAACAGTCTTGTGTGGATTGGAAACAGATGGAGCTGGTTCGTTCTTCCTAAATAGATGATCCTGGGCCTCGCTTGCGCCCACGTCACTCCTCCCTTCTTTGGCAGTCTGTTGGTCGGGCATCCTCGCCCGTCACCGTCCACGCTCTCTAATGACGGACCGACCAACAGCGATTTAATTTGCAGATATGGCCACCACGACCCAGAACAGCGTCTTCGTCATGATTTACTCCCACTCCTTTCCTTGGCTGGCCTGTCGCACCGGATGTCGTCTTTTCTCGCGTTTTCAGCGACCGATCGTCGCAAGCGGCTCGCAGCGCTTGGCCACGTTGTATAGTCTCCGTGACCCAGGTCAACGTCCTCATCATGATTAACATTTCCCTTTTCCCCTTCCAATTTAGCTGGTCTGCTGGATCGGATGTAGTTCACCGTCTGCGACCGACCGATCATCGTAAGCGGCTCGTAGCGCTCGCCCACGCATCACGTCATGGTTTCTGTACAGGCCCTGGGCCTGAGGACAGCGCCAACATTTGATTTGGCACGATCAAGGGTTACGCCCATCGTTCTTCCGACATGCTTGTTCTGTCGCCATCGGACGTCCGTGTTTCCCGCATCGACCGATCATCGCAAGCAGCGCCGCAGCACTTGCCCACGTATGATCTACAAGTATATGTCAATGACGTGGACGAATGGAACGATCGCCGTGACCTGGGGCTTGAGCCCCAACCTGAGCCTTCCGGCGCCATTCCATTCTATCCGAATCTAGGGCAAATCTCGTCACGGTTCGCCGAGGACCCCGAGCTAGATTGAAACGTCCATTGGGCCCGGATTCCGGTATCCGGGTTCGGTCTCATGGCCGTCTGAGTGGTCCGACGTGTCGACATCGAAAAAGTATACCAGACGACAGGACGACAAGACCCATTCGTGGCACTGACGTTCGTCCGCGCCAACACCTCCATGCATGGCGCCTTGGATCCGATCCGACCAACTCGGGTCGGGTGGAGAGGGGATCCATTTGCACCTACACGAAACGGATCCCACTCCGGTCCTCAGTTTCTAAAAGCAGCATAGTGAGCCAAACGACCCACACCTCCTCAAGTATAGATCCGATCACCCACGACGCCATCCCCATCGGATCGACACGTTTCTTTTCACTAGCGACACATTCCATAGATCGAGGTATCATAAAAGAAACAAAAAGCCGAGCCATGTTAGCATACGTGAAGTATAAGTATGTTTTAATATTCCGGTCAAAGGGTAGCGGGGCTATGAATACATTGTCGATAACAAAACGATAGATACACCAAGTGAACGAGAGTTGGGGGGGTGTGCGGCCGGGGCAGTGCATGATTGAGAATGCAAACATGAGATGGGAAACAAGTTAATAAAGGTGTGATGATACGAACAGCCCTCGTTCGGAGGGCAACGGGCGGCGAACTCGTCAGCACGGTGTCAGTAGCAAGTTTGGCGCAGTTATGCGCTGGGGGTATCACTATGTATCAACATGCTGTGCAGTTCCAAGAAGCGTCATCGTTCAGGTAAGTTGTCGAGCGCTTCGACATCAGATATATCTACAAAATAGCTCAGACACGCAATAAAAGAGCATGACCAAAAGTTTTCCTACCTATGGGTGACTGGAATACCCGAAGCTGTCGATAGGGACGGCGGTCAGTACAGGAATCATTAATGGGAGAAAAGAAAAAAAGCAAAAGGTGCCTCACATAGGGATGCAGGGCCGTGCTATGACCTTCCGAGTGCGAGCGCACCAGACCCCTTGAATGCCGGTCAAAGACATACGGCTCTGAGCTCGGGGTTTCAACCTCGTGAGGATGCCAAGCATGCATTCGGAAATTGCCTTCGAGCGAATCGGGATGTGCGGCGTTTGACAGATCCTCCGGGTCGTACTCGGGCGAGGCGAAGTGTCCTGAATGTGATGAATGATGTTCCGAGGAGGAAGACCGAAAGATGGGTATGACCTGGTCTTTTGGAGAAGCGGGACGCTGGTTGGGTGGCCGATTCAGGTCGATGGACCTCGCATCGGGTGATTTTACGGCAGTGACGGTGTACCCGAGTTCTTGCGTCAGCGAACGGGGAAAAAATATCTACCAAGTATCGTTTCTCAGCACGTGAGTTGCACGAGAGGGCAGAAATGACATACGAGCAGAGTTATCGCAGATGAGACGAATGCACCGATGCCTCCGATCATCAACAAGAAGTCTAATCAACACCATTATTGACCCGTTCGTTAAACGAGCGGTAATACTTACCCGGCCAAAATCTGCACAACGAAGCGAGAATGAGACATTGAAAAGACCATATCACCGCCAACACTCACGTGCTGTTGTTAATTGCGTGACTTCCTTGTACACCATCTAGAGATAATACAAACAAGGGGAGAGAAAACAAGAAACGATAGATGATGCGTCCAACCTACATTCTACAACGTTAGTCGACCAATAGTCCATCGAGATGATATACTCACGTTGAGCTGGTAAAAGAAGACAAGACGGAGAACTACATTTGGAGCCGCGCTGTCGTCCTTTACGCGACGAATAAACGCAGGAAACCGAGAGAGGACGTAAAGGAAGGCCAAGGATGTCGCGGTGGACGCAGAAGAACCGACCAGGAGCGTCCAAGCAAGGCACTAGGGCAATCGTATGAGCGTTGTCGAGTCGTCAGGGAGAAAATTGTGGTGGTTACCGAGTCGAGTTGTCGCCGCGAGATGAAAGTGGTGAGCGGCATCCCCATCAAGGCGAATAATGTGCCTGGTACCGCGCAATCAGCGAGTCAATGTTTTGTTGGACGCAAGGAGTAACTGCGGAATACCCCAAAGCCAACATCTGAACTCGCCACTTTGGAACCACAGCCTCGTGGTAGGGCCTTGATTTTGAAGGAATAGCCAGAAGGTGAACTCTGCGCCGGCGGGGACAATCAGCGGAGTGCGAGGGCATTATTGGGAGCGAGCTTGCCTTCGAGGTGGGTGACGCTGGATGGGTGTGATGTTTAGATGATGAGTAGATGAGTGTGAGGGGGACTGACAGTTCACATGCCCATCCAACGCTGAACACGAGTAAGAGCGGGAGTACCCATTTCTTGTTTTGAGATGAATAGTATTCGAGTGGTACTGGTGTTACTGGTAGACGCGATGAGCGGACGGTCGGAAGAACTGGAGGGCAACTCACCTTGTCCGTCTGCGGTCGTCATGAAACCTGGAGTACGGGTGAGAGACGAATCGAGACAGAGGCCAGCTGGAAACACACCTTCCTGGAACTTGAGAAAAGTGAACGCAACGGCAAAACACACGAGGCAGCTGAGGGTGGCTAGATAGGTGTACTGGCGACGAGATGGGAAGGGGAGGCAGGGAAGGAGAAGGGCGACGTACGCTCATGAAACGCTTGAAGGCACCGGGCTGTCTGCCGGACTGGTTCCATTTGAGACACTGGAACCTGTCGTAGCTCCAGAGGTGGGAGAGGTGGAAGGCAAAGAACTGTTTGGAGGGTGAGCAGGGAGGAGAGAGAGGGCTGTGGACTGACCAGGGTGGAGAGGATGGACCAGAGGAGATAGCCAGTCGGGGAGCCGCCGGGCATTGAGGCCTGGGAGGGGGGAAGGGCGAAGATGTATGGGCGTCGTAAATACGGCGAGATTAGACTTATTTGTGGCATCTCCCCGCATCGAGGTCGGAGCAAGGCACGCGGATCCAAGATCGGCTCGTGTTCGTTGGCACCTCGCTTATTGCTACCATCACCGACTACCTAAACTATTCCCTGAAACTCGGACGAGTAATCAGACTCGTGTTTCAACCCCGTCTAACCAATCTTGACACTCCCGGCTACCCTCTTCTCAGCTTCCTCATCAAAAATGTTGATGCTCCACTTTGGCTTGTATGTCACAGGCGTGTTGTACCTGAGATCGTCAGGAAAAATATCATGCCGCGGCGCGAGTCGAGAGAGCCCACCTCCTGGCGTTTCCGCGCCCGATTGCTGTCACCTTGTCATAGTCTTCCTTGCTCAATTCAATTTGCTTAAAGTTGCTGATGATACGATCTGACAGAACTCAAGTCTAACCCGTCTCGAGAGAACGACATGCCATCACGTACCCTCGTGCACACTCTTGGGAATGACAGAATACCCACGGTGAACGCTCCAGGCAATCAACACTTGCGCGGGGGTGGCGCCGAGGTTCTTGGCAATAGATTGGACGTCAGGGTACTCCGTAAGCATGGGAATACCAACCACTGATGACGACATCAGCCGAGTTTTTTGTGGGCCAAAGCAAAACACGCACAGTTGTGGCCAAGAGGGCTGTAAGCCGTCAGGTGGATGTGCTTCTCCGCGCAGTACGTGACGAGATCGTCTTGCGGAAGGAGGGCGTGGGCCTCGACTTGATTGACCGCCTGAGAACACGATCGGCTAAGCACAGAAGGAAAAACTTTGAAGGAGAACGCACCGGAATGACACCAGTGGCATCAATAATGCCTTGGATTTGAGCAACCGTAAAGTTTGCGACACCAATTGCCTTGACCTGGACGAGAAATGAGTCTACTTCTGGATGGAGAATGCACATATAGGGTACCTTTCCCGTCTCTCGTAGTTTGATCATGGCCCTCCAGGTGTCAACGAGCGACGTTTGTGTGTCGAGTTCGACCTCACCCGCGGACTCGTTGACAGGCTGGAGACCCTTTCCGGGCACGAATGCAACGGGCCAGTGGACGACTATATCGTAGCTTGTCAGTAAAAGGGGTGGCTATATGCGTCCCGAACGCACGGTAGAGATCAAGGTACTCGAGACCGAGTTGCTGCAGGGTCTCGTTGAGCTCAGCCTCGACGAGGTGTGGCTGGTGAGAGGAATTCCAGAGCTTGGAGGTGATGAAGAGCTCCTCGCGGGAGACGACCGACGGGATGACTTTCTTGAGTGCACGGCCGACCTCGTCCTGGTTTTCGTATATCCTGGCTAGGTCGAGGTGGCGATAACCATTCCGGACGGCGATCTCGACCTAGACAGCGGAGTCAGGGGAGATCGGCGATGTCAACAAGATGCACGTACCGCCTTCTCGACTTCATTTGGTTTCGACAGCCACGTCCCGAGACCGATCTGGGGGATCGTCGCGCCGGTGTTGAGCGGGAGCACTTTGCCAAACGACATTGCTGAAGACAAGATGCGTGAAATCATTCTCCAGTCTCCCCCTCTCTTTATATACTCCTACCACGGTCCGGACACCCGCTCGGTCCGGGCAGTGATCATTCGACCAGGCCGCCGTTGGGTGCGAAAGAGCGCAATCTAATTGCATCCTTGAAGCAAAATTCGTCTTTGCTGTCAGAAGCATTCACGAGAGTGTGATGTTCTGGATCTCGCAGGGCCGTGTTTGGATACTCAGCACGCCAAACGAGGTAGAGCAACCTCGTCATTAGCGTCCCTATAGCCAAGAAGACGAGACTCTCCGCTGTCTGGGACTAGATGATCCATCTAAATTTCGGAAGAGTGCTAAACCTTTCCGCGATGGCACAAAGGCCAACGGTGAGGCTAGGACGCTCCGTGCGACGCGCGGGAGAGCAATGAAGCTAGTTAGGCAGGCATATGCACAACAAAGCAGCAATTGAGATTTGGCCAGTCCAGGTCTCCGTAGGCGAGCAAATCTAGAGACTTGGATGAACAGATTCCAGAGTCAACACGGAGGCAAACAATGTCATCGGCAAATTTGAACGAAATCCAAATAGATGCGCAGTGCCTGTTTCCATTGCGAACACATCAATGTAGGCTTGTTTACAAGAGGTAGTCAGAAGGGAGAGTCTTGAGTGGAGTGGTCGAAACGCAGACCCAAATGTTCCCTTTGTCCAACCAGCCCGTTACGAGCGGAGATTGAATTAGGTACCTTGTCCCGCTCGCCCCACACAGCGTCACTGGACTCACGTCGCGCGCTAAGCGCGTTCAGCGACCATGAATGTAAGCACTTTATCACCACTATGATTACGACGAGCTCACCGTTAAATCCGACCTAGAACCTCCTCCGGACACTGACAGAGAGTCAGGTCCAGGCGACTCCTGACCTGAAACTGCTGTTAAACACAGTCAAGGATGCCAGGGTACGCACTGCTGTCACTGTGCCACCGCAGTCACCACCTGACGTATGAACTAGCGCCAGGGGTACGACAACAAAGTCTCTGAACCTTTCTACGATTCACTCGAGGGGGTACTACAAGACCTCCGAACAGTCACTATGGTGCGCCTCACCCACTGCACCCAACGCCCATGGCTCCTCCTGATACATTCCACCAGGATAACCATGATGCCGAAGCGTTTCTCAAGCCAGTTGCAAAATCGGACGTCCCAGATTACTATGACGGTACGTTTGCGATCTGTCTTCTCATGGCATCCTCTTATACCAAGCTCCCGCTCCCTGCCGGGTTCGTAGTGATATCCAATCCTATGGATCTACAATCAATGCTTAAGAAAGTAAAGGCGAAGCAATACAAATCCAAGCGTGAGTTCAAGGACGACCTTGACCTCATCTGGTCGAATTGCTTCACATATAACGCGACGGAGGCGAGTTCACCAATGCTTGTCATTGTCATTTACTAAACCCCACCTTCCACTTTCCATCGTTCTTTGTCTTTCATTGTCACTGCCTACGTCCTCCGACAGGATCACCCCCTTCGACAATGCGCATTACGCTTAAAGAAGAAGGCTGACGGACTCCTCGCGAACATAACAGACCGCAAGGACCGCGTTGATCCTAGTATACCCCCCGATTTCTCTTCATCTCCTCCTTCTCGACCTGTCGCACGACCAAATATCAATGGATATTCATCGCACGACCGTTTCAAACTAACCTCTACGTCACATTCCCATCCAGGCGTCATCCCAGTTCATCGCTCCTCTTTGACCAATGGCATACGGCCTGCGCCGGGTATTGCTGTCAGGAAAATGAGCATGGATGTGCCATTTGGAGACATGCCTGCACTTGTACGTACTCCCGAAGGAATGGCCGCTTTCCGATCCCTTGATATCGAGTTGAATGGACTTGGTGAACCTGGTCCATCTACCCTTGCCCATGCAAACGGTCACTTGAATCAAGGTCTTGTTGAGAGGCTACGGAGCTATGTCATGACACCGGAATGGGAAAGTGAGAGCGAGGACGAGCAGCCGTCGGGTAGCGAACTAGAGAATGACGCAGGATTGAAACGCAGGCTGCAGTGAGTGTTCATTCTTGATTCCAGGACGAATCTCCAAGACCCTACCCTGAACCATTCAGGAATGGTATCCGTAACCGTCCTCGGAAACGTGCACGACTCACTCCTCCCGATTCGGATGACGAAAGCGCCTTCAAGGAAAGGAATAGAGATGCTACCGAGCTCTGGTGGTCTGCCACACAGTCCGATGCGTTACTCGCCAATGGTCTTCCTTCCTTTGTCCAATTTCCTCCCTCATCATCTTCGAGTTACCCACCCCTTCAAGTCAAGCCCGGATTAAGACCGTTGAAACCACCAAAGCGTAAGCGCCTAAAAAGGAAGCTTCAAGCGCCTACTGCGCCGCCAAATACGCTTCTTGGCGTGATGAACTCCAACATCAAAACGCTGAAACGCGTCCGGAGAACACACGCCAAGTTTGCGGCATTAAACATTACCGCCGAAGACGGTGGTGGGGCGGATTTGGATGAGCCGCCAGAAACGGCCGAAGATGATCCTGTGGACGAGTTTGTTGATGAGCGGCCGTGGAAGGCGCTAGTGGGATTGAAGGGTGGCGACATAGAGAATGGTGTTGAACTGGGAGGAGAGCGGGCAGTACATTGTTTGCGATGGATGAATGGGAAGGTGCTGGAGCATGCTGGATTTCAAGGTGAGTGCTCGCAGCCATCGATAAGCAGGATACAAGTACTGAGTCTCTGCAGGTACTACTGCTTCATCCTTGGATGTTCTGACAGGTGTAACTTCGGAGTTTCTCCTGAACGTTGGTCGGACACTTAGATTCCTCTGTGACAAGTACGCAAAGACTATGACACCTGAGGTGAGATATCCCGGTCCGCTAGAAACAAGTGCCACGGCCCCGGTGTTATGCATCTGGCATTGCAATGACCGAGAAGAAAGAACACTGACGCTGTCCATGATGTGGCTAGGAAATTATTCTACATACCCTCTTCGAATCCGGGATCACGAAGATCCAAGACCTTGAACGGTACATCAAAGACGATGTCGTACGACATGGCTCGCGCCTTGTTGACCTCGAGAAGAAGCTTGTCAACGCTTACCGTGAAGCAACATCCGTCGACGTTCTCGACGACGACGCACTCTTTGGTGCGGGTTCAGAGGATGAGGAATCTGAGCCACCATTCGCCATGGGCTTGGGGGGGTTTTCCGAGGCGTTCGATGAAGATTTCCTCGGACTCCGGGAGTTGGGCATCGCAGCCGAGCTTGGTCTCTCGAGCTTGAGCGTACCCAAGAGACTGCTGAAAGGAAAACCCAGCGGTGGGACCAGCGCTACAAAGTACGTTTATCCTGACTCTGTGGGTCCGTTGGGATAGTAACATGAATTGCACGGCAGGGCAAAGCCGACAGAGCCCCCACCGCCTTATCCGCCGCCGCCGCCATTTGTATCAATCACCTCCAAGAACGTGGAAGACCAAATCGGATTGCTCAAACCGTATTATCAAGAGCGACTTGCCACGTTGGCACCTTCCGTGTCCGCTCCTCTACCTGTGCTTGGTACGCCGCTTATACCCCCTCCGTTTGGCGTACCAGTGCCTGGCCTGGAACCCACGAATACGACTGGTACACTTGGGCCAGCGCTATTAACCCTGCCCGACGATGCATCACCCCCTTCTCAAACTAAGCTAGGGCCCATCGGACAGGTCGTCAAGAGTGGACCGTCGACAGGCGGTGTGAAGAAGAAGGCCAAAGCGACCGGAGCACCACCCAAGGATATGAGTGGTGGTCCGATATTGCCGTTACCCCCCGGTTTGCTGACCCTGAAACCCGAGGACGTGTCGATGGGGCCTTTCACGGACGCGTTGGGCGGTGGGGACGGGAATGGGGATGGTGGACGGAGGGGCAAGGGTGCGTTGTCTGGTGGAAATGGGAACAATGGCGCGAAGAGGAAGGCGGTGGATTTCCCGCCTGTGATTGCGGCCAGTGCCTGAGCAACGCTCGAGTCGAACCTGGTGAGGACCAGGCGGGACCACTGTAACTCCCCCGAAGAACCGTCAGACGTTGTGCGTGACGCTGAACCCCTACGCCCTTGGCGCCCCTTCACAAGCTATGGCGACTCTCTCTCTCGTGCTTTAAGTACTCCATACTCACATGTCTAGACTACTTATCATTGATGGGGGTCACCACGGAGGATACCTGTAACATTATTAGGGTAGTTATTCACACCTATTTCTCACCGTTTTCGTGATGGCCAAGGGTGCAATATTTGCCTCGAGGCTTTGATCCTATAAATGCCTCCGTCGGAGTGAACTGCTTCCGTGTGCAGTTCAAGTTGTTATTCTCACCGCGCGGTTACCTATCGCGACTATTCTTTTTCCTCTGCACTACTGAGATCCAGACATGTCTTACGTCGTAAGTCCATGTCCAGACTCCCATCGAGTCGTTCCGTAGTTCATCGATGCGTCGATCTCGCTAGTACGGTGCCGCCCCACCCCCATCCGTGTACGCGCCGCCGCCCATCGTGGGCCCAGGCTACGCAAACCCAATGGCCATGAGCTCGGGCTATCCGACGACTAGTAGTTTTGGGCTCGTCCCGCCGCCCGATGCGGACCCTCAGTACGTCTCGTTCCTCGTTTTCGTGCGCGGGGAGGTGCATCGTGGGTGATTGAACTGATCGATCGATGACCGATGGCGGTCGGTTGCAGGTTATGGAGCTGGTTCCATGGCGTGAACGTGGACCGATCGGGCGAGATCACCGTCGTCGAGCTCCGTGAGTGTGATCGATGCGCATCGTCTCGTGTTGTTGTTGTCTGACTGGATCGGATGTATGAACGGACGATGGGGGACAGAACGGGCGTTGGATAATGGCGATTGGGCGCGTACGTACTTTCCCCTTCTTCTCGCCCCTCTTTTTTTTTTGAACCGACGATGGCGATTAGCGTTCGATCTGGACACGATCAAGCTCCTTATGCAGCTCTTTGTGCGTGATCGTACACTGATGTTGGTGTTTGGGGTGCGTTACTGACGAGATGCATCGATGTGCGTTAGGATAACGATCGAAGGGGAACCATCGGGTTCAAACAGGTGCGTTTGTTCGATCGACTTTTTCGCGAGGTCGAGGTCGACTCTCGCTCACGCTCGCTCTAGTTTTCGGGGATTTGGTGGTACATCAAGGTAGGCACCCCGATCGATTCGATGCGCGATCAGAGCACACCTCGTCACACTCCCTCTCTCCCTCGTGTAGGACTGGCAAAACCTCTTTCGGCATTTCGATCGGGATCATTCTGGGACGATCGATGCTGGTGAACTAAGGGATGCGCTCGCTCAGTTTGGGTGCGTGCATTGTCGTGTCGCCCGCACATTGGCCATGGCTGATATCACCTGCCAGGTATCGCCTCACGCCCCAGCTCATCCAGTTTATCGAGCGCAAGTACGCGTCTCCCGTGACGTACTCTGTAGGACCGCTCCCGGGCATCACGTTTGACCGGTTCGTGCGTGCGTGCGTCGTCGTCAAGCAGACCACCGAGGCGTTCAAACGTCACGACACCAACGGTGATGGGTGGATCCAGATCGACTATGATGGGTTCATGGAGGTCGTGTTGAGCTTGCCTTGAGCGAAACGCGGTTATGTTTGGTGCCATAATGTGTATATATGCTGTGTATGAATATGCTACCGTGGACGGATGTGATACACGCAGTGTTGCCTTTTTTTTTCATTAGGTCATTATTGGTAGGGAAGGACACGATCGACAGCAATCACCATACACTCGTCACAACAAAAGCGACAGCCATAGATAGGATAAATCGGGTGCTGAGGGTGGCAAGTTCAGAAGAGCTTCAACGAGCCAGACGAAAATGCGTCGCCTCGCGGGCGTCCAATTAACGTTGGCGCAGGTTGAGCGGGCAATGCGCCACGCGTGGGTATCTCAGACGACCCGACCTCCTTTCCCGCCATGAGGTATGCTATTCGAAGTTCCTAGAGTCCGCGTCAGTGGTCGAACGGGGCGAGGCAGAAAAAAAACGCGAGCACCGCACCTCGAACGAATGTTTCTCAAACTTGTGTGACGTGACGATGCTCATCAGATAATCTGGGGTGCCCGCGACCGCGGTCGACGTCGTGAATGCGGTCGATCTCGAGTCGGTTGCGTAAAACGGGTAGACGGGCGACGAGGACGCCGCCGTCCCGCCGTCCATCGTACCGACGGGTGGGGGAGATACGGGGGGCATCTTATTCCCCGAGCGATAGGCGTGATAACGGAGCTCCTGTGTACCGATCGACGTACATGATTAGCTAGCTGGAACGACCCAACAGAAAAAAACGAGGGGCCACTGGGTGATCGAGAGTGTGTGAGGGAGAGCCCACGGGCGCGCCGATCGTCCGAGACGGAAACCAACCTCGTGTGAAAAGTGACTGTAGAGCGTCTGAACGGAGATGGACTCGAAACAGTCTCCGTTGGATTTGGATGTGGTCGAGTGGAAGTCGTGGGTTGCGGGGAGGTCGGCGGGGAGGGTGGCTGGTGCGCTGCTGGTGCTGTTCGTGCTGCTGAGGTTGTCTGCGGGGACGCGGATGGCGGTGGGTACGAAGAGTGGTGCGAGGCCGAGGGCTGCACGGGCGTTGGTGGTGTCTGGGGACTGGGGACATGGCTGGGGAGGTCGACCGGTGGAGAGGTATGCTTTGAGATAGTCTTGGGTGCGAAGTTCCTTTGGAGGGGTGAGTGGTTGGTACGAACACGGGAGAATGGCGGACCTCGAAGGAGTGGTCTGGTATTTGGGTGGGCGAGACACCGACGCTCATAAAGTACAGGATCTCCTGTCCATCCAACGCCATTGCGGGGCGAAGACAACCTTCATATGTGGTTACGTAATTATCCACACTGCCCAGCGAGAAGCATAGCATGTCGCGGACACGTGACTGACGCGTGCAACGCGTTCCAATTTACATACACACACACGTTGATCTATAACCTCCAGCAGTCCACTCACTCCTAGCTGACATGGTCCACGATTGCACAGACTGGACTGCCACGCCTCCAACTCGGAAAATACCACTCTTGCTCCTCGCTCGGGGTGACGATCGCGTGTACACCGCCGTGCCAAAAGAATTCAAGGCAAGATATCGTCTGCAGCATGTTGCGTCCACCATCGCTTGACCGATTCGTAGACCCTAGAACAAGTGGCTCGGCAAGAATTCGGCCTCGGCGATGTCGACATACTTTTTTTTTCTGCATGCGTGAATCTCTGTAGCGGACTCCCGGCAAGGATTACGGAAAGCGCTTGGGAACATATAAGCCCCTACATCGGGTGTGCCACCGTCGAGGTCTCGGGCCCGCGGGCTGTGGACGATCAACCGCCTCGAGGTGAGCCGTGATCTTTGGCTTAGGTGGACTCATCATTCAACTAGGTCAGATGTTCCACGCAAAGATCAACCCAACAACGACGAGGATGAGCGCGATGCGAGTGCCAAAAGAAAACTGCCTTTGGACGCTGATGGGAACGACAATGAACAGTCAAACCGCGGACCTGGCGATAGGCTGAACGCACCAGCAAGGGAGACAGTGCGAGACGAAAAAGATGCCCCATCAGACCGTGAGGACGATCATGATGGTGCCTCTGCCCCTGAAGATCAACATGAAAACGAAGAAGTGAGCGCGGTCCCCCCTCGAAAGTCACGCCGTGTGGTGTCCGAAAATGAGGACGAGGGTGACGAGTCGGAACGAGAACGCGATGTACCAGCAAAGTCCCAGGCTCCCCCGGCCACTTCACCACCGGAATCAAGTGGGCATTCATGCCATTGTCTACATTACTTATTGATATATTTCATCAGGCAAAGAAATCGAAAAGGAGAGACTTGGCGACTATCGTCCCCAGCCGGACCCGCAGCCAGCTGAACCTCCACACCAACCAAGTGAGTTACAGTCGCGCGTATTGTACACCGTCCGCTCAACGACCTATAGGCAAACCAATAAAACAAGAGAAGCGACAGGGCGCGAGTGAAAGTCACTCGCAACATCGTACGTCAACATTAGATCACGGCCAAACTCGACTCATGGATCCCACACCCCACTAGCGCACACAGAATCAGAGTTCGAGACCCAACCGCGAGCCCGAGCCGAGTCTAGGGAGAGCTATAAAGTCATGATTCGTGTCGCACATCGGCCATCCAAGCAGGAATCAAAGTTTACGACGAAAAGCACGACCAAAGTAACCAAAGTGCTCGCGGGAGCATGCAAGTCGTTCGGTCTGGACGCTAGCCGGTAAGTCGTGCTCGTCGTCCGTCGTTAAAATAACTAAACGCGTCCATCAGGGCAACCTTGTACTTGATCGTGTCGACGGAGGACGAAGAAGGCGAAATGGAAAATCTATTCCCCTGCGACAAGAACGACACTATCGCGAGAGCGGGTGCAGAACACGACACAGAGTCCAAGTTTCTATTGAAGGTCGCAGGGGAAGCGTGACGCAATCTCGTGAACGTGCTGAAATAATCTCACACTAGGCTTGGATAGCTCAGATTTTAACTTAGCTTTCGCCCATCAAACTGCTCACCATCGCAATGTGGCTTGTATTAGGTAGTATCTGAACACGAGGTTTATGAATCGGTCAACTGCCGCTAGGTTTCACCGTGCCGAATTCGAACCCTAATATTCTCTTCTGATGGCGGCGAAGCAAAACGTCGTCGATACTGAGGGCCCCCCTCTGATTCAGAATCTCGTTGTCTAGGGTCGACGATCGCATCGAAGCGGTATATGCCGTGTCACAAGAAATCGCAACGAATTTTTTTTCATTCTACCCACCGGCGCCCTTCCCTTCGCCGCGGTTGTTCAGTCACGATCGTGATCCTAAACCTGCACTCGAGCAAACATGCTCTCGTCCTAAAACGCCCGCTCTGGTATCGTGATACAAGACAGCCCGGGCCGGTGAGCATGGTGCCAGTGAGAAGGTCTGTGACTGGAACGATCTGCGGATGACCGCATTTGGACGACGGAACTTATCCCCGCTCGCGAGCGTCGCATGCGATGGCCGGCAGTCGCGTCCCAGGATGCCAAGAACGGCAAGAATTGATTTATTGGTTCTGTCAACACGTCATGTACGGGATGGACGAAAAGCTTCGCTAAAGGGGGGCGCAACTGAAAATGTTCCACGGCACCTCGGCTCCCCACCCAATCAATGCATTCCGGAACGGACCCGACGGTTGAAACGTTGACGGGCAACATTAAAAAATGGGTAGCACGCCATCGCGTGCAGAGTGCACTATTATTGCAAAAACTATGTAGGCTAACTTTCACATACCCCGTCTTCAATAGATAAGACATGCAAGCACTACTACGGGATCGTACGTACGAGTATAGAGCACCTTTCTCCAAGTTCTAATACGACGTCGATGAGGGGGGATACACGGCACACAAGTAAGTAGAGTAGGGCCCCAAAATGGCCCAATGTACGATAAATAAAAAACGACACATTGTTTGGCCACCCGATGCACGCATCGGCGCTTAGCGTCAGGCGGCCACGCGAGGCGATTTCTTGCCTGCATACAACGTCGCGCATGCATCCGAGATGGCGCGAAGCGTATAGCTTGATTTAGTCGGTCGTATCGGACGCGGGGGAGCCCGTGAGGGCGCAAACGATTCGACAGACGGCGCGTGCGTCAAATCTCGCTTCTGAACACGCTGTGGCATCTGTATGCCTTGCGCGGGTAAAGCAAGCGGGCGTCGTCCTTCAGGATCGGCGTACAGGATATACGCAAGTGATTTTTCTTGATACGTCAGCGACGTATCGTGGGGTTCAGAAGAGAGAGGTGACGACAGAAAGCGCGGGAACTGCAAGAAGAAGACACATCGATCAAAGAGCGCTAGAAGAGCGCGCGCGCAAGGTACGTACCATTTCAAGTGGTAGCGTTCTTTTCGCAGCCGAGGGCCGCGTGCGTTCAAAGCTACCCGGATACGCCCTCGCCACGGGAGGGAGAACGGGGGCAGCGGCGCGTTCATAATAGTCACTCTTGAACGAACGCGCGCGCGTGCGCGTGCCCCTGCGCAAAACGGGCGCTGTCCCGTCGTCGTCGTAAACGGCAGCTGCCCAACATAGTTCGAGGAAGCATTCCACGGGCGAGACGAGGAGTTGCTCATCCAGGGTGCCCAGGGATGAGACGTCCAAGTCCACCCCACACGACGCACAGTCGTCTGCGACGGAAAGAAGACCTGGGCTGGCGAACGCCCGCCAGTCCGTGGTCAAACTCTCCTCGCACGTTTTTGGGTCCTGGTCATACATTCGGTATGGTTCACGGTCTGAAGGGGCGGAGGGTGATGGAGGAGCGCTGTTGGTCCAGCCACACGCCCTCTCGAAAGGGGTATCGACAAAAGAGTGGGTGCGTGGCCTGGGAATGGCCTCGTCAACTGGACTGAAACAAAAGCTCAACTAATGAGACATGTCAGCCGAACAATGTCCGTGTGACAACAAGAACCATCGACGAGCGAACTCACCGGCGAGTCTGAAACAAGGTCATCTATGCTAATGCATGCAGATTTGGGGAAAGAGAGGCGCTTGGGACCATATCTGTCTCCGGGCGTGAACCAGTCTACCGAGAAGCTCGTCTTGTCAAAGTCCATTTTCAATAAATCGTAGAAAAATAAGTAATGAACGAAAGAACAGACTGGTAAATCTTAAAGTCTGTGAAAGAGAGAAGCAACGGAGGATATAAGGTCAAGCGTGCAAAGTCAGAGGGGGATAAACCAGGTTGGAAGTGAATACACGCGCCTCTACCGCTTGTTCTTCTTAAATAACGGTCGGTCGTACCAGGTCCAGGGTAGCGAAGAAGGACCCTTGGACCTATAAGTGGCAACCTGTTGCGCTTGAGCAATGACAACCAGAGGTACAGCACCCACCAATCAACTTGGGTTCCCTCCCAACGTAACGAGAACCCGACGCTCAGAAAAACCAACATGACGGAATTTTAAAAATGAACAAGGGACTCCGCCGGCGAGGCAGTTCTCATCCACATGTCTGGCCGATGAGTCAATGTTCATTTTTGAACTCAGTCCCTGAATGAGTTACCAAGTTCAGGCGGTGTCCAACCTGATCGGTACGCCAATAAAAAAGCACGTCCAGCGGCTCTGTTAGCAGTCTCAAGCGGCAACGTTCATCGCATATATACTGATTGGGCGATGTGTAAATGCGGCTTGATTGAGGGTAGCACCGGTAACGTATATGTCGAGATGTACAGTCCATGGAGAGCAGGTTGGTACTAGGACAGCATCGAGAACAGAGCCAGGGCCCCTTGTCACGATAGCGATAATGAAAGGCATAAGTATGAAATTATAGGTTCAAACGAACGTGGGAGAGTACGCCAGAGGGAGGCAATTCCTACAAGACGCACAAGGTATGTGAAAAACAGAAAAATGATGACAATGGAAAAAAGAAGTGGATAAAGTAACGGAAAGTATGAATGTAAGTATAGACGGTCGCGAAAGCCAAGTGAATAAAGAAAGAGTCAACCAATAGCCCAAAGGAGTTTCACGTCTCCCCGAATACCTCATCGCGCTCGGGTTAGGAACTTCACCTGCACCATAACGGGAATGGCATGGAGGGGTGGGATTGTATTCGATATCCGAGCGTAGGCGGTATCCAGCGGAGAGAGAAATCCGGAGCCAAACCGATCTCATCCACTTGATTGGTTAGACGTCCTTACAAGCTTTCGGTTGTTTTGTGATTGGATCGGGGACAGGAAGGAGACAAGAGACCGAGGGGCGGCGCATATGTAGAGGAGAGAGATGGGGTATCAACGAGAAATGCAAATATTGTCCGTGGAGAACTTCGTGCCAGAATGTGTTAGTTCGCCCCAATAATTTCTTCGTGCTCAACTTTAATGCGCATTTCCGGGACTTCAGGACCTGGATCAGCAACACCATTCTCTTCACCAGTGACATCTACCACCCCGATGTCCTCCTCGCCCTCTCCAATCTCATTTGTACCTGTACCTGCGCCACTCGCGGTGTTTCCGCTTGCCGTACGCCTTGAGCCACCCTGTGGTCCTGACCGTGGCGGATTAGCACACCGGTCTTTCCCATGGGCAATGCGCAGGTTGGCATAATCTGGCTTATTCTTCACACCGTCAATCGCTTTGATGGCATTGGAGATGTTCGTGAAATTGACGAATGCACAGTTCCTGTGTTGTGAACCTGTCAGTAACCAGGTCGCATGAAAGGGCAAATACATACTTTTCCTTCAGGAAGTTGACAAGCTCGATGTCGCCATACTCCCCAAAGTCTCTCTTGAGCTTCTCTTCACCAAACAACTCAAAGTCTTCTATATTACCGATGTACACATTCCGGGTAGCACCGGAGTGCACTGCCAATGCTAGCGAAGGTGGAAGTGGACCGGAGTTCTTTCCCCAACCGATCTTGAGGCGACGATTGTTGAGAGTTAGACCCTGGTACGAAGACACCTGGAAGAACGTAAAAGCAGCAGCCGGGTCGACAAATGTAACAAACTGGATATGTGCGTCGTGACACCATCAGAAATTACAGGACCTGATGAGGAACGCAGAAAAAAAACACCCACTGCAATGTGCTTGTCTTGCATGTAACGCACACTCTGCAACACACCTCCCCTGATAGCGTTACACAGGTCCTCCGTGGTCGTCTCTGGGTGGATATTCCCCAAGTATACTGTTCTATTAAGTCCCTGCATTCCTGCACCGGCAGCCATGCCCATGCTATCCGGTGAAAACGCTGCGTATGGGGAGAATGGAACGCCAAAAGGGCTCGCCGCTCCATACGGCGCAGCAGAGTTAGGCGTGAGGGCCGCAGAATGGACAAGGGACTGCGCAGCAGCAGCCTGCGCCGCTTGAGCAGCGGCTTGCTGTGACTTGGGAATGTATGCGCATCTGTCTTTGCCGTAATTGACGCGCTTGCCTGCCCATGCGGGTTCAGTAGGCAGCGTGTTGACCACCTCAACAACGGAAACAAGCCATTAGTCAAGCTGACCAGGGAATCGCGCGTACACACGGTACATACCTTGGTGGCAACCGAAATGCTCAAAAAGTGTACAAATCCAATGTTCTTGTCCCTCACAATCTTGACCTGATCAATCAAGCCAAATCGGCTAAGCTCGTCTCTTAACATCTCTTCCGTCATTCCTTCATCGAGTCCGCCTAAATAGACGTTTCTACTCGCGTTACTCTGCTGAATCGCAAGCTGCACTTGCGCCGGCACGGGGGAAGGCTTTCCCCACCCGATCTTGAGCTCTTGACCATGTAAGGACAACTTTTTGATTGTCGCGTCGGCATGGAATGAGGCAGCCGTTTGACCCTCGAGGAAAGAAAGGAATACACATGACTTCTCGGGAAGTACTCGGATAGATTCGAGAGGTCCGAAGTGAACCAGGTTGAGGAGCTCGTCGACGGATGCAGTTGCAGGCAAGTTTCCAATGTAAACGGTACGTGCAGCAGCGTTAGGAACGCCAGAGATAGCGGCAGAGAGAGCAGCGGGGGAGTAAGCTCCAGGCGTATGTGGAATGCTGACGTTCAACGAAGGCAGGCGCGGTTGCTGTGAAAAACCCTGTGGCCGAAGCAAATGTCAGACACTCACGGAAGACCTCAGACTACGACACACACCTGTCCAAAGTTCCCCGACTGGCTGGAATACGGGAATCCGCCCAACATCCCAACGCTCGGAAGGCCCATGCCGAGCATGCCATAACCGAATGCACCAGCACTGTAAGGGCTTCCACCGTTTGCTTGCCCATGTTGTCCCGCCTGTTGTTGCTGTTGGGCAAATCCAGCGGCGGTGTGAGGGCTCATCTGTGCACCCATTTGCATGCCCTG
The DNA here is from genome assembly GCA_038090935.1 of Hortiboletus campestris. Classification (NCBI taxonomy): domain Eukaryota; kingdom Fungi; phylum Basidiomycota; class Agaricomycetes; order Boletales; family Boletaceae; genus Hortiboletus; species Hortiboletus campestris. Next base: position 77,014 of record JBBPNN010000023.1, read on the forward strand.
AGCGTTGACAGCTGTGTTGATGCTGAGCGAAGGGGTAGAATACAGAGCGTTGGGCGTGAATGCGGGAGAAGAACTAGGCTGGAACGACTGAGAAATGGATGCTTGGGGGCCATATCCGTAGTTGGCAAATGCGTCACGATTAGAAGCGTTGGCGGCGGCATTGGTCGGAACAGTAAGACCATTGGAGGGGCTCGTGCCATTGAAAGAAGTAGGGGACCAGCGAGCTTTTTTGGCGTCTGGGCCACCGACGGAATCCATAGACCTCTGGTAAAACACGGCACATGGATAGAGATATGTTAGCAACCGGAGGAAGAATTCATAGAGGAGGCTGACCTTCATCATGTCGAGGTCAAAACCGTAGGGATAGCGACTTGCGAAGGCTGTCTGAGAGTCGTCCATTGTGTATTTGGCGAGTAAACAGGGATCCGATTGTGAGGAAAGGGAATGGAGAGAGGGAATTGGCAACGGCGGAAAGTCGTTGAAAGAAGTTTCAACGAATGATAATGAGACAGATAATGGGTAAAGTTAGAGAAAGAATAACCTCAGAAAACAGAGGGATAGGTAGGGAGCGTGTGAGATGTGGTCTGGGAAGATATGCAACGGGAAGGAGAAAGAAGTGTCAAAAGTGCGATTTTCAGCAGACTTTTTGAACACTTCTCAAGTTGAGACAAACGAGTGTGTGCGCCGGCGGGAAGGGGGGAGCGAAGAAGAAAAAACACGCACAAAAAGCAGACAGAGGGGACTAGAGGGAGAGAAGACTGTGTCGTGCTTATAGATAGAGGTAAAAGGTTTGATAAAGGGTCAAGGACAATACCAAGATTGACGAGATCAGAGCCCACGCCCTAGAGACAAGAAGAGTTGTGGTGTCAGTGTGTCTCGAAGATGCGGCATCAGCAGTCAATGCACGTCGGGAACATCGAGAACGACGCGCGAAACGGCGAGCAAAGGGGGGTACTCACGTCGCGAACAAGGAGAGAGACGACGAGGAGGACGAGGACAAGACACTCGTCAAACAATAAAACCCGTCAAGCCGGAGAAGTGAGAATGCGAAAAAAAGCAGCGCAAAATGTGCCCAATTTGTGAGATAACTGCATCATTTACCTCCATCACAATTAGTTATTTTCACCACGCACGGACCCTGGATGCTAATTACATAACGTAATCACCATGCCACAGTCCTCGCTCGCAAGCCTCCGCCAGCTCCGTGTCCGCCACATCCACCTCCTCGTCCTCCCTCAGCTCCGCCTCCAACGCCTCCTCATCCGTCTCATCCGACATCAGCCCCTCTTCCATCTCCGCACTCGTCCCGCGTCGTGTTCGCGTCGCCTCCCGCTCGTATGTCCGCGAGAGACACGTCAGTGGACTGATCTTCCATGCAGATGGCGGGTGGACGAGCGGCGTGTACACATCCCGATGAGGCGAAAGTCCAGGAGGCATCGCTTCAACAGATGCATCTGTGGGGTTCGGCTCCTCGGCACTTACTTCGGTAGAGAGGCCATGCAATGCTTCTAGCGACTTGAAATACGCTTTATGACTATGATAGCGTGCGCCGATGGCTTCCACCGCATGTTCGACGGCACCGACGGTGATCTATAATAAGATGTAGTTAGAATGTGCAACGGTACCTCGTGCAACTCGAACACACCTGGTCACCATGTCTCCACGCCTGGCTCCGTTGTTTCAGCCTTATTTCCCTCTCCCTCCACACGATCGCCCTGTGTATGACGTCCGTCACGAACGAGACCATTGCAGCTTGCAAATGTCGTATCAGTTGGGCGTCGATGGACTCTGCTATCGCCGACCCGTCTGCCTCTTCCTCGCCATGCTCGAGCGAAGAGTATAACCTAAGACTGGCCAGTAAGTCACAGTTCAAACGGAACAGGCGCAGAGCACCACACCCCATCAACTTCCCCAGCGCACCCAAGTTCAATAAATCCATACCCTGGCTGCGAAGGTACGCCGCATCGATACCCAACCCAGCAAACTGCCGTTTCAATTTGTACGGGAGCGTCAAGCCTGGTTTGTTCTTCTTGGTCGCGTTCTCCGACAACTCCATCTCGGCATCAGAAGGCGCCTCAGAGCATGGCACAGGGGTTGAAACGACCGGCGCCTCACTCTGCTCTCTTTTGGCTTTCTTGCCGGGTTTGAGCTTCTCTATCCCTGTGTCTATGGCACCTTCGCGAAGCAGTCCTCTTTTTCGACGCATGTATAGTCGTTTCTGGATGCGACGGCGTGAACGAGGGGAGAACAATGACAGGTCCGATTCAGCATTCGCAAATGGGTCTGGATTCGTGAGAGTAGCATTGTCTTGCGGGAACGTAAACATATTGCTCGGTCCAGGCTGCGGGGAGATCTCGAGCGATGTAGGCCTAGGGGGGTCATTGGGCAACGAACTTGAGCCCTGAGCAGGAACGTGTGCTGGAGCACAACTTGTCGAGGTGCTCGAACTCGGAACTCGACCCGGCTGACGTCCCGCGGGATCAGCATCTCCGGATAAGGCCAATAGTACCGGGTCGATCATCGAGTCAGGTAGCAACTGTGGGAGGTCGCTTGTTCCCTGCGGCCCAGTGATTTGATCTGATAGGCTCGACACTTGCACATCACGAGCCCGGGGTGCCTCATCATCTCCGTGCGCCGCTGTGACTGAGCCCTCTCGGCTTTTACTCTTCTCCTTCATCGTTTCTTCACCCCCTCGTATGATGCCATCCAGAACCAACAGATGTGGGACCTCTAAGCGACCCATCAACGCCACACGTTTTCGCTCGGAAAAGTCTTGGGAAGGTCCAGGCGATGGTGAACGGTGAACAGGAGGCGGGGGACCTTCGTTAGGCACTGTCTCTCCTTGGGCTTGGCTTTGAGCACGTTCTTTTCGGGGCCGTCCCCGTTTTCGCTTTGGTCGGTTACAGTCCACCTCCGCTGTATCAGCGGTAACATCGCCCTCGACAGATGCGAGATGCTCTTCATGAACGATCCAGGAAGCCATGCGTTCCTCGGCGTCGATCCAAGCTTGGCTGACCTCGAATGCGGGTTCGCACACGTCCTCGTCCTCGTCCATATCAGAGCCCGACTGAGAACGCAAGACTCGCACCTCCAAAGGTTCGTCCACAAGACCGTCCTCCATGTCCACGTCTTCGCCACCTCGTTGCATGGCCAACGTCGCAGCGCCCTCCTCCAGCGCCTCCAAGTACATCCATACCTCCCATTCGGTCTTGGTCGGGACGCAAGCGGCTATGAGATCTGGTCTCCACCTGGAGTGCACCGAAAGAGCTCGGAAAAATGCGTCGTGTTCAGCGGGCGTCCAACTGGAGTCAGTGTGTGCCTCGGCAGTCTCCTCGACGGCGCCTCCTGCACTGATCCGGTCCTCGTTCGCCTGCGACCCTACCTGTAACCCTAGACGCTTGCGGGTGTCTTTGAGATGCTGAACGAAAGAGGGAATGTACCCGGCCAAGACATCATCTTCGTCATCCATACACCTTCTTGAATGAGAGCGTTTGAGTAACAAAGGGTTTCGTAGTCAAGCCAAGGAATTGGGTAGAATGGATCAGCTCGTTTGTGCCTGACCGTGAAGCATTCTTTGCGTTCGGCGTATGTTGCGGGGATGATGTGACAAGCAGAAAAAAAATTGGGCTCAACCGGGAATTGAACCCGGGTCACGTACATCTTCACCATTTTGATGGCGGGGAACACCCGAAGCACGTATCATGCGACTAGACCATTGAGCCGACGACAATCGGACCACATAAATTTATATCAATGCCACCTTGCGCAAGGTAAAGTTTTTGAGTAAAGTGCGGGCGTACGACGACGTCATTGGGTCGGCTGTGGTAAATGGGACACAACAAACCCAATGTTGACGGAGCACCGTCCTCAGCTTTCTATCCCACAATTCATGTTGTGCTTATTTACAGGTGAACTTCAGTTCTGCCTCTGGATCAACAACAAATTACTGCTTGTTTCATTTGAATGAACACTCCTGCGACGCACAGTCATCACCAAGACTTTTCAATGACGCACAGAGGGTCGTATCATTGAAAGAGTAACACGTCGGTAAGTACATTGAATGTGTCAGTCACGCAGAAAGGAAAACACTTTATCTCAGCTTGAACAATCTTCTCTCTGGCTTGAAACCGTCCAACATCTGCACGTTGTCAAGTCTCAGGCTTGCCACGCCTACCCTATTTGCAACGTTCCCGTCCAAATCGATGAGTAATAGAGCATTGGAAATATTTTGTGCATTGGGCTCCCGGGATACAAGCAGAAATTCCTGCTGGTCGCTGCTTCGCTGCTTAGCCAACTGTTCTGCATTGTGACCGTAGAACCTCATTCGTTGTGGTTTAGGTTGCCCTTCGGGTCGAACGAAACGCCATCTGTCGTATTCGTCATCCGTCTCACTATCGCTATCGCTAGTATCGCTGTAACGGTCCCTCGGATCTTCCGTAAGACTCAACCGGATAACGATTCCTTCGATCAATAATTCGTGTTCTTCAATTCCCGGAAGTGCCGCTGGGGTCTCCTCAAACATTATCTCTGCTAACCGGAATACAGGATCATTCCTGAAGTTTATTTCTTCGACAGAATTCTCATCATCGGGGTCTGGCGATGATCCAGGGTCAGTGTCACTTCTATTAGGAACCACAATGTAACATCCTACCTTCACCGACATTGTCAGAATCATACCCTGATTCCGACCCCAAACTCGTGTCCAAATCTTCCCAAGAGTCGGTGTCTTCTTCGTCATCTGTCCGTTCTTGCGAGGAGTCTTCCTCCTCCGGAGGCTTTTCCAGTTCCGCTATTATGTCGGGAGTTGGGTTGAAACTGTATACTAGCTCCGGGTGGCCATCACATCCGGCTTTCCATATACGCAATGGGGGTATGAGCACGTTGAAGGGACTATCTGCCCCATCCAATACGACACCGTTCACCCCCCCTCCCCACCCAGCCCAGGACCATGCCGGAAAGTCAACCCGGCGATGTGGTGGACTAGGATGGAACCACAATAGAGCTCTCGGGAGGTCGTCCACTGGAAGACCCTGCACAAATCCGCCTTTGTAATAGTTTTCTTCCAGGCGCGTCAACATGGCGGAGAACGCGTTGAGCGAGTCGGCGTCGTGGGACATCTTTTTCATCGTGTACGGGCGCACGAGCCTCAAGTATCTTTCGAAATCGTCGTAGTCGACTTGTGCCTCCACAGCGCTAGAAATGGGGCGGAAAGGATCTCTGAGGACACCCCGACCAATGACACCCTCGGGCCCCGCGCTGCTGGACTTGTCCACCGCATCATCAAGCGCTGCCCGCCGTTGTTCGTCGGATGGAAGATGGAATGGCGAATTGGAGTCGTCTAGGGACTCGCAGCACTGAACAGAGTTACACTTGAAATAAACCTGGTGGTTGGTGAAGAAGAGACGTCGTGGCGAGAGCAATCCCTCCTGGTAGGTCCACGCTCTAGGCACCCAGGGTGACCACGAGATCTGTTGAGAGAGCGTAGGCATTACAGACAACAGCCTTTTACCCCAGATCTCACAAGACAGTTGAGGAATCACCCCCTGCAGCGTCCCTACACGCGGTAGTCCGCTTCGAGCGGATTGACCAGAAAGGGAAATGATTGTGGCCCACGCTCCACTGTAGATGGCGCTCATGAAAGCGATCTGTATGGCCTTCTCCACGCCGTTATCCTGTTCTATGCACAAGGAGTCCGCCCAGAGAAATTGTTTACCGAGGTTGCGGGTCACAACTATGGCATCCTCGAGAGTCGCAGGAATGGTCGGCAGTACCTCCCCCAGCTTGT